>WNGS01000411.1:7512559-7565975 GCA_020271785.1 Procambarus virginalis
TGTTGGACGTTCAGTGTGGCACTTGTTTTCTAATTTGATTTTCAATTAAATTCACATGTCTTATTTGCATACTCTTGTTTCCAGACCTAATGCTGGTGGAATGTTGAGCATAGTCGGGTTATGTTTAAATATGGCGCTCTTATGACCCATAAATTTCAGGTAATTGTGATTTAGAGTGCGATTAATCAATTTCAACTTCTAAAAATAAGATGAATATTACCAGTTTTCGTTAAGAGTAGTGATTACATATCTTTTTATTCAAAGACCAAACCAAAACTATGTTTGCTTCTCTCACTCTGTCTCTCTGTATTTGCTATTTTAGTATCTTGCTTTTTTCTCTCTTTTTTGTCTCGTCTAGGGCACTTCCTTTTCTCTGCCTTGTCTCTGTCTCATCTTTGTCTCAGTCTCTTTGGTCTCAGTCTCTGTCCATTCTCTTTCTGTGTTATTCTGTCAATCTCCGAATTTTTCATTTCCTCTCTGTACTCTCTATCCCTGCCAACAAGTATTGTATTGACAAACAAGTCTTCGTATTGACGAAGACAAGGTTTAGTTGAAATGGTTATGATTATGAAGGAAAAGATATGAAGAGTTGAGGAAAAACAAGATAAAAGCATAGGCAGAGACAAACACAGAGAGAGAGAGAGAGAGGAGAGAGAGAGAGAGAGAGAGAGGAGAGAGAGAGGAGAGAGAGAGAGAGAGAGAGAGAGAGAGAGGCAAAGATAGAGAGACAGAGAGGCAGAGCAGGTTTTCTTCTTATTGGGGGTATTGTTCATGCTACTATGGTGGATGTGTTCACTCACTATAACGATCGTTATGGTCTTAAAGTTTAGAAAAGTCTTAAAAGATATTCTGTATTAATACATACATCTGAACCATTTCTCTCTCGTACCTGTGGACGTGATCTGGTATTGTTGTGTCAAGAACATTCATATCTATGGTACTGAATATATATATATATATATATATATATATATATATAAAATGTGTATGCGTAATAATATATATTATAATGTATGCGTAAATAATATATGTTATATGTATGCGTAAAGTTTGAACGGTCCTCAAGCCAGTATACAACTTTGGACCCCTGAAGGATTCGAACCCGGTCAGCCAGGTTCTCCATGCCCAAGCAGTCCACGTTCATCGTGGACCAGTTTTAAACAATGCCTTAACCAATGTTTAGTTTGCCCACCCAAACTTACCCTGTGTTTGATTGCCCGGTCAGTTAATAAATCATTAAAAATGCTATATATATATATATATATATGATCCAAGAGCATACTATATAGTAGAGTAAATATAAACTAATTTTTAGTCAACCATTTGCATCTAGTTAAAAAATAAGTGAGAGACTGCTAAAGCGAAAAGTATGCATTTTTGTCCTTGCATATTTCGACGTTTCAGGCCTGTTGGGCCTGAATCTTAAAATCAACAAATTTATGGTTAACCATATGAAAATACATTGATTTTATCATTTGTTATGGAAACATAATTTCCACGTTAATTTTAATGAAAAAAATAATAAACCGAAATCTTGCCTTGTGGTTTGAACTAAAAATCATCGAATCTGGGAATATGTTGACGTCTATTAAGAGTTTTCAGTTTAATGCCCTCTTCTTGTATTTAAAAACAGCCTAGATATAGTTTTGTAAGAGCTAATACTAATGGAATAGGTCTCCGCAGCCTCGACTCCTTCCTACCTTACACCACTTCCAATTAAATGCAAATTCCAGAGGTTCTCGGAGACAAGAGCTGTAACTTGTCTTAACAATGAGTGCGTGATGAATGAGTTTGAGTCTCACACATCTCCGACACTCATGTTATGAAGCACCTGGGAGGCTTAAACTGGGCTTACAGGCTTGACTGTGACAGCTTGCTTGAGAACTTGTGGAGTTTGGTCGGCCGTGAGGTTAGCTTGAGAAGCTGAGAAGCTTGCTTGATGAGCTGTAATGATTGTTTGTTTAGTCCAGGGGCTGGTATAATGATCTCTGGGGCTTGTTTGATGAGCTGCAGGCTTTGCTTGAGAAGCTGTTGATCTTCCATGAGACCCTGTAAGACTTAAGAGCTGTGGATCTGGCAAAAATTCTGAAATGTAGTGTAGGATAAGGAACGGAACGGAATTAATTCCAAATATTTGCGTTTTTCATGCTATAGTGACACTGCCAGTTGACTGGACTGGTTAATGTTCCTTTATATATAACTGAGGGTGGAATATAGTGATGCAATATCTATCAAAGCATCAGTTTATTTATTATTGTGTGCAAGGTTTATAAGCGAGCAGAGATGCCAATAAGTTTAAGTGACGATCATGTGGCTCGAGTAGTAGAAGATGTTGTGTAGATCATATAGTAGCAATAATACAGCTTCAGGAGAGGGTATCTTAACAAAATGGCCTTTATGACTTGGAAAACGCATTAAAAAAAATAGCAAACATGTATGGAGTTGGAGGATTTAAGTTAAATGATGCGGGTAATTTTTATGTACTGACTTAGTGCTCACCTTGGAGTGCAGGAGTGGAGCTTCGACTCTTTAGTGTAGCTTCGGTGCATGTGTGAAAAATAATGATATAATGTGTTACTGGAATCATATAATTTTTGGTTTGATATCATTGTAGGTGTACGCCAGGGTTGTGTGACATTCATAAGGTTGTTCAATATATTAATGTATATCACACATGGATTGGTTGTTCGAGAGATCAAAGTAAAAATATTAAAGAAATATGTCAAATACGATATGTGCAAATGATGCATTTTTCCAGAAAAGAATGAGAGATTTATGTAAATTAGTTGAAACTTATAATGATGTGTGTGAGAGAAAACTGCTGAACGTTTTTGCTGACAAAAGCAAAGTTATGGAGGAGGAAAGTGAATGGAAATGTGTGAAATTATTGTGAATTTTGAAGTGTCAGAAGTGTTTGACTAATTTAAATACCTGGAATGTTTGATTTACAGTAGCAGAATGTAAGTAAATGAATTCGAAAGTAGAGTGAATCAGAAAATAGAAAGTGTTTGGTGCAATGAGAGACCTGATTAAAACAAATAAACAAGAAATCGATGCGACCAGAGAACTGTATGATTGAGTGGTAGTGCCTATCCTTATGTTCAGTTGTACGACCATCGTGTTACAAGCACGTGAAACATCTCAAATTAGAGTAGAATAAACAAACTGAGAAGCATGTGTAGAGTTGAGAGAATAAAGACGGCAAATATCATGAGAGGAGGTCCTACGTAAACACAGTAAGTGGCAAGATTGTCAATGGCGAGATAAGTTGGTCACGTTAAACCTGGTCTTATGAAGCGGTGGGATGATGTTGGGGATGATCTGGTAGAGCTGTGATGATGGGGATGATATAGTAGTGTATGGTGGTAATGATGGAATGATCTGCTAGGGTGTGTTTGTAATGATGTGTGTATGATCTTATAAATAATCATTGTGATTGTGTGGATGATCTGGGAGTGTGTGGTGGTGCTGGTTTATGTAGGATGCCGGGTAGCGTTTGAAACAATAATTTGTTGCAAGTTTATGTACTGAAGTATAGTGTCACTAATTTATATTTATTTATATAAATTATTATATATAGACATTAATTGATATATATTAAATAAATATAAATATATACCTAAAATACAGAATATCTGTCTGCCTGTCTAAAGACGGAGGCCAGATGCTCGGGCTAGCCTAACCCAAATTTGCAAGGGTGAATGGTTTGGTGTATGGGCTGACATTGTCAGCAAGACGGACAGTCCGCCTGCTTTCATAACTCGCACTGTATTTCCTATTTCTAAACTTTCTCTTCACCTGTGCCTCTCCATCCTCTTTACTCCCCTCCTCCCCCCCCCCCAAAAAAAAATACCGACATAGTCTGGTCGTGGTTAAAATAATATTATCATTATAATATTACTTTAACCACGTAATTAAAGTAATTACTTTAAGTAATATTATCATTTATAAACACCCGTAGGCAATTTCCGTGGACCCTTACATAGACTCACGGAATATTTCTGCGTGAAATATTCCGCGTGATTAACGTGGAGATGTTTGCCATAATAACAATTTCTTACACCCATTCACTTGTTTCAGTGGTTCTTAATATTGATGGATAGAGAGATAAATGGATAGATGATGGATGAATAGATGGATAAATAGATGGACAGTTTGACAGAAAGGTAGATATATAGATAGATAGATGGTGGACATATAAACACAAGCAATGCAAGATGCCTGGGTCTGTTTCAACACATTATCAAGGTCTAATCTTTTATAATGTGTAGAAACACGAAAACTTTCAGAATTTTCGTTTTATTTTCTTAGTGGATACTAGGTTTGTTTGTGTGCCTGTCGGTCTGTTCAAAGTTGGAAACCACCCGGCTGGGGATAGCCTCACATAAATTGGCAGAGGGAATGGTCTGGGATTCGGGATGAACATAGGCTGGTCGGGGTCGATTCCAATAAACTAATGGAATCGAACAACATAATCGTGGATCTCTCTTTAATTCCGCATCAGTCTTACCAGGATTTAATACACAGAGATGAGAAAAAAAAGCAGAAAAACAGAACTATCACTTAAGAAATAAGTTAAAAATCGAAATAAGTCAAACGAAAATAAAAAAAAGTTCGGCATTGTTGGAATGACGAAAAAATATTCTCCATCCTTGATCCGAAAATAATGTGAAGCCGATATAAATACTTGACAAAGTTTGTCAGGACCACTGGAAAAGTTTTTTATCCCTTAAACTTTGGTTGTAAATCTTAAGTGGATCATAACTCAGGGTTCAGAGGCGGGTATCGCCAACCTCGGTATTTCTCGCTGTCAACGATGAACCTGAAGATGATAAAGTGAATAAAAGCTTCACAACCCATGATAAAGGAGACGCTAAACTAGAGATGGTGATTGTGGGAAAGGTTATTGGATGGAGGAAAGGTATTGCCTGAGGCACAGGTGGAAGAGGAGGTTGTTTGCTATGAAGTAGATGTACGAGGAGGTTCCATTCACCTGGGCTCTAGGAGACTCGAACCGTGGACCCCTCCGTGTGTGAGGCTAAGGCTCTATCGACCGAGCTATTCAGTAATCTTAATAAGGAAAGTTTCCAGAAGCAGCATCCTGCTGCCAAACTGGAATTTTCTACTTTCCCCGTTATTTATATGACGCGGGCGTGGATCACTAAGTCCTCTGAGCTCCTGTAGTAGTCAGGAGAAAGTCGAAAATTCCAGTTTGGCGGCAGGATGATGCTTCTGGAAACTTTCCTTATTATGGCTTCTCAATAGCTCGGTCGATAGAGGTTTAGCCTCATACGCGTGGGGTCCACAGTTCGAGTCTCCTAGAGCCCATGTGAATGGAATGTTTATTTCCACGGAAGTGTGGATGACAATTTCTGTGTGGAAGGAGGTTGTTTGCTGTATTAGTTATGAACAATACATTACTGTAATTACACAAGCAGTTATGAACACAATGATAACTGCAATAACAGCATAAAACACAATAAATCATTTTCTTGAAACAATAAACAGACATTACTCTCTGCTCTCCGACCAAGGTAAACTAGGAAGTGTATAGAGTGCTTGTATTAATATTCATGATTCTTAACCATGACCAAAAATCCTTTTTTAGTCTCGAAGGAAAATATAAACTGAGAAGTAAGAAGTAAGATCAACCAAGTCCGGTAGCGAAGAGCATCTTCTCCTGTAGCTGACCTCACTACTCCTGTAGCTGGCTTACCGCTCCTGTAGCTAACTTACCTCCTCCTGTAGCTGACCTCACTACTCCTGTAGCTGGCTTACCGCTCCTGTAGCTAACTTACCTCCTCCTGTAGCTGACCTCACTACTTCTGTAGCTGGCTTACCGCTCCTGTAGCTAACTTACCTCCTCCTGTAGCTGACCTCACTACTCCTGTAGCTGGCTTACCGCTCCTGTAGCTAGCTTACCTCCTCCTGTAGCTGACCTTACTACTTCTGTAGCTGGCTTACCGCTCCTGTAGCTAGCTTACCTCCTCCTGTAGCTGACCTTACTACTTCTGTAGCTGGCTTACCGCTCCTGTAGCTAACTTACCTCCTCCTGTACCTGACCTCACTACTCCTGTAGCTAGCTTACCGCTCCTGTAGTTGTGTGCAGATGGGAGAGGCAGACGGGCCCGGGCCTCGCCGGATACTCCCCGTAGTAAAGGTATAAATAAGAAGTTTTTTTAATAAATAAATACAATTCAGGCTTTAATTAGTTTCTTTATTAAGTACCTTCCTTACACCCTGCCTATAAACCCCACACATTATGTCAACAATTAAATTTGTGGATCACTGCATCACATCGATAAGTTCGAGGATACATCTTGGGTATTTTCATTTATTATTCTTACGATAAATTGCACCGAACAATATTACCGTTGCAAGGTGCCATATTATTGTTATTATTATTAGACAGTGCCATAGTATTGTTTCACAGTGCATTAGTCTTGTTGCACTGTGACATATTATTATCACATGATGCCATAATCATGTTAGTCAGTGCAATATTTTTATTACGCGGTTTCATGCTATTGTTACACAATATTATACGTCTTGTTTCTCAGCGTCATATTATTTTTGCAGAGTGGCATATTACTGCTAGACGGTGTCACATTCTTGATGCATAATGCCATATTGCTTCACATTGTTATAGTATTGTTACAATTGTTACCCATTGACATTGTTTTGTTTCATAGTGACATAGTCTGGTTGCACCGTGCTATATTGATTCAGTTACAACACTATTTATAAAATATTCAAGAACCCGTAAAAGGTGACATTGGTCTCAGTAGCTTTGGGTCAAGGGGTTCCAAATGAATGTCTTTGTGTCAGGGGCCCCAGCTGCTAGGGACCATGGGACCCACTGGGTTGGGGTGAAGGGTCCCGGTGTCTTGGGATTAAAGGCTCCAATGGGTTTGGATCAAGGGGTCCCAATGGCTTGGAGTCAAACGTCCCAGTGGCTTGGGGCCAAGAGTTTCCCCTGGCATTGGGTTAAGGTCCCATTGAGAGGCGATCAGATTTTCTGACGATTCTCGCACAAGGCAAAAATACAGACATTGCTTTTCTTGTACTCTTGAACACCTTTTTTGTGTTGTCAGGCAGTGTTTGGAGGCGATGCACGTTATGGTGCTGGTGGGCCCAGCTGACCGTACAGACAGGCATGGGAGAAATATATGTGGCGGAAGGTTCTGCGGGTAGCAGCAGTGGTCGTAGATCTATGGGCTATCATGGTAAGCCTTCCGCTAGCAGCAACGATGGTAATTTTATGGACAATTGTAGAAATCACACTGTTAGCATCAGTAGTGGTAGTTCTTTAGGTAGTAGTGGTAGGCTTGCGAGTAACAGAAGTGATGGTAATTGATTGGGTAGAAGGGAGAGTCTTGCTAGTGGCAGCAGTTCTGGAAGTGCTTCGGTTCGTATGGTATTAGTACTTCAGCAGCCCGCCCTCACAAACAAAGGCCAAACGTGAATCTATGCATACGCCTAACCCACTGTTTATGAAGGAAAAACCTTTTACACACGACTCACAACAGATGACGTTCGAACATTTCTGAAACAAGTACTTCCCCTGACGACTTTTGTTCGAACCACAACGCTGTAAATTCTTCATCCACGTAATACAAATACAAATAATCGCCAATAGATCCTAAACACCTAAGCTGACCAGTGCCTAAATATGCACAGTATGCTAATATTTAACAATATTAATTTATATTTGAGAAAATTCCTTTTTTGGATGAACAGCATCGTAAAATTGATGAATGCGTCTTTGGAGTCAACCGTTGGATGGAATGGACTTGGTCTTAGGAATGGTTGGCTTCAGGTAGTAGCAGCAGACATAGTCCTTATGGTAGTTGCTCAAATAGTCCTCTGTTTCAAGTGGTGATATTCCTTATGGAAAAGTGATGAATTTTCATTCTAGTAATAGTGGTTTCAATCCTTGAGTACTTGATTATTCTGGTCAGTTAAGCGTGTCTTGATACATCTATCTATCCATAGTACCCGTAACTGAACGACGGGTAACTATAGGTGTAATCGAGTGGTTTGTAGGAGTTGTAGAGCGGATAGTCTAAACCATATCCTTGAAAGCCATACCCGGAGCCGATATTGCCGAAGCCAGAGCCGAAGCCATTGCCTGGATATCTGAAACCGTTGCCTGTATTAACAAAGCCATAACCTCCATCTCCGAAACCATATTCTGGTTTTCCGAAGCCATATCCTACATTTCCGAAGTCAAAACCTGAATTTCCAAACCCAAACCCTCTATTTCCAAGCCCATTTCCTGTATTTTGGAAGCCATACCCTACTTGAGGGTTAATAGAATATATATTTTTATAACCGTTGCCAGAAGCATAACCATAAGAGGGTCTTCCGTACCCATTAAAGAGTTTGTTATTCCCGAGGCCACTACCTAAGTCAGCGTAAACTCCGTAACTTGGGTAACTTATTCCATATGACTGATAGTAGCCACCAGGCTGGCTCTTTGGCTCAGCATTGGCTTTGGAGTCTGCCTCTCTCTTATTGATCTTGCGACCTCTGGTGAGTGGAGATTGGTAGTAACCGATTACTGAGCCATAGCCGCTAGGACCTAATCCGTAGCCACCTCTTCCTAGTCTATTGCCACCAATTCCTGATCCGTAGCCACCGAATCCTGATCCGTAATTCTCATCTCCTGATCCGTAACTACCGACTACTGGCCAGTAGCTACCAATTCCTGATCCGTAACCTCCGACTCCTGATCCGTAACCCCCGACTCCTGATCCGTAGCCGCCGACTCCTGGCCCATAGGCATCGACTCCTGGCCCATAGCCGCCAACTCCTGGCCCATAGCCACCGACTCCTGGCCAATAGCCGCCGAATCCTGGCCCATAGCCGACGACTCCTGGCCAGTATCCATCGACTCCTGATCCGAAGCCAGAGTTGGGTAAGTAGAAATTGGAGCCGGAGGAGGACTTGCTGGTCTTTTTCTTGTCAGCGGCCACTAAGGCGACCAGTAGAAGGGTGACCTGCAAAAGGTGAAACATCTTCAGTAAGAGTTAAAGTACTGCGAGATTACAGCAAAATATCACTCCAGAGTGCATATAATAGAGTGTTAGGCAGACAGTGACGTGCCTCCATAAATTATGCATGCCAGCGACTGCCATATAAAACAAACTGAGAGTAAATTTCACAAACTATATGCAAATGAGCAGATAATTTGTAAATATTTGCACTTTAGAGTAATTCATGAATTGATATAATTTATTTGCGTATTCTGTATTGTGTGATTTATATTCAATTTATTATAAATTAAAAAAATACATTTTAAATGTTATTAAACCTTAAATCAACATCGTAGGCAAAATTGTTGGAAAAGCTTATTAAAATGTTATCACTGACAGCATTTTCTTTCAGTGACTGTATGAATATTATGGCCGAAGAGAGAAGCCTCACTTATCTAGGAATACTTAGTATGCCATTATTATATTAAATATAAGACTTGCAAGCATGAACACAGCTTTTGTATATGTGAATAAGTAACATATGTTTGTTACAGACGCCCTGTGCACTGACATCTGGTGTGGCTCCCTGTACACTGACATCTGGTGTGGCTCCCTGTACACTGACATCTGGTGTGGCTCACTGTACACTGACATCTGGTATGGCTCCCTGTAAACTAACATCTGGTATACTGACGTCTAGTGTGGCTCCTTGTACACTGACGTTAGCTGTGGCTCCCGGTATACTAACGAGTGGTGTGGCTTTCCGAAAACTGACGTCTTGTGTGACTCCCTGTATACGGACGTCCTAGGTGGCTCTCTGTATACTGATGTCTTGTATGGCTCTCTGTATTCTGACGTCTGGTGTAACTCCCTGTACAATAGCGGCTGTTGTAGGTTTGAGACACACTAACGCTTGGACCTTGGTCATGATTACGGGTGTTTTTGACAGCCTTTTTCAGTATACCACTTGGTTTTACTAACAGTCTTCAACATTCTGCTTTATTCCACTGGTTTAGTGACAATTTTTAATATTTTTCAACATTTCCTAGTGGTTGCTGCCTCAATGCCCGACGTTCCATTGCTCTTCTTGGAAGGGGGGGGGGTGAAGAGATTAATTTTCAAAATTCATTATTACTCACTAGTTTCGTTTCTCATTGACTACGTGTTTCTTGAGTTTTTGATTCTATTATAGTTTTTCCTTCATATTCTCCCTTTTTCCTAAGGCAAGTGTGTACCCCCTGGTTTACTTCAAATGAAAAATTTCGATGAAGAATTTTTTATTTTTTGTATCGATGAGCAAACAGTTTGGATGAAATTCAAGTGTGAAGTTAAAAAGAAACCTTTATTAAATTAATAAATTTGGTTTGAAACGAGATCCATTTCTGTTCCTGTTTTATGCCGTTATAATCATGTTAAATCCTAAACTGCGAGGCTGTTTAGACTCGCGAGAAATTCATTATAAACATATGCACAATTCCAAGTTCACTTCGCTGCATTTTTTATTTTCATGTATGATTTTTCTTGTAAGATTAACACAATATTTCAATACAAACACAATATTATCATAAAACACCGTGTGTTCAAAAATAGATTTACACAAACACGAGAGACTAATTTTAGCGTCAAATACGAGCCAGGAAGGTGAGGAATTTCTCACCACCAGAGGCAGAAGCCTCGAGCAGCGATGCTACTCACCAGACAGGTCTTCATTGCGGTGATCTTCTCCTGGCAGTAACCACAACGATGCTACTCGGACGGACTATATACCCTAGGATGCCACGGTGAGCTGTTCAGACGACCCTGGGAAAGTTCACTCGCATGCTCAGTCCTGTCATGCTCAATCTTACACCCCAAGGAAACCCAAAGACGATTCCTTCATTTCCGGTAATTTGTTGGCGGTTCGCAAGCGGAAGTCTTCCCATCATGCACGACTACTCTCAGTTGGCTCTGCTCCATAGTCCTGCAGTCATTCCCTGTTAACTAGCCTAGACATCTTTCGCTGCTCCCTAGCCTTATCACCCTCCCATGCTTCCTAGCCTTGATAATTATCAAATAGAATATTTATTTACATTCTCAACCCACAATTTGCGATCCCGGGTTAAATCCCCTGGTGGAATAGATATGTCAATATACCTTTCATATCAGCTGATGCCTCTGTTTACTTAGCAGTATAGGTACCCAGGAGTTAGGCTACTGTTTTTTTTATAAATTTTTACAATCGCTGTTGTTTCTATTTTATTTTGGAATGAGTGATTGTAGATTAATATGTTTGTCAATGCCCACTTTGGTTTGACTAATATTAGTAGTTTTCTTATTGGATAGCTAAGTGTTAACTCGTTATCTTTTATCAATGGAGGAATTTAAATTATTGAATTTGGACTTCAGCAATTTGTCTTTGCTTGATTAAATTTGTATTATTTTAATGTGTTGTTCAGTAATTCTTTTATAATTTGCGTTTCGTTGTGTTTCAATCAATCGTTGTGTTTAGAAGTACTATTCAAGAGGATATTTGACACAATTTGTCATCCTTTTATTATGTAATTAGAGTATTATTATTATAATTCTTTGGCAGCTGGATTAAGGAGCATTTGGCCATTGTTTACTAAGACTGTCTCTTTTTACGGCAACTCGTTAAAGTTTCAGCCTTTCCCCCCCCCCTTTCATGATAATGTCATAAATTTTAACATAATGTGTATTTAAAATTGATTTGTTCCCCGTTTATATACTCATATTATTATACAATAAAGATATGCTTGTTGTTAGGCATAGGTTAGGTTAGGTGTTTAGGTTCTGTTGGAGATTATTTGTGTTTTAGTACGTGGATGAAGCATTTACAGACGCGATTTGAGCAGAGGACGTCAGCGAAGAACTGCTCAAGGAAATTACATACTTCATCAGTTGTGAGTCATATAAACTGTTTTTGTTTATAAACAAGGGGTTTGGCGGGTGGAATAACGAGCATTTGGCCTTTGTTGATGAGGTTGGCTGACAACTTACAGCAGATGAAGTTCCAACATTTCTCAGTGCTTCGCTGAAGACCTCTGTTGAAATCGAAGCTCTGGAAATGCTTCACACACGTACTACAAATACAAATCTAAAAAGCAGAACCAAAAACTAACCTAAGCTACCCCAAAAAATGCACCATTTGCTAACATAATATAAGTTATTTTTAGAAAATTCCTATTTTGAATGAATAATGTGGTAAAATTGATGAATACGTCATTGAGATGGAAT
Source organism: Procambarus virginalis (assembly GCA_020271785.1). Classification (NCBI taxonomy): domain Eukaryota; kingdom Metazoa; phylum Arthropoda; class Malacostraca; order Decapoda; family Cambaridae; genus Procambarus; species Procambarus virginalis. The sequence continues at coordinate 7,524,772 of WNGS01000411.1, forward strand.
GAACATATCCTGAGGACGGGTTGTTAAAGTAATCAGTCGTGATTTATTTGTTAGGTGTTTTCATTCATAAACAGCGGAGATGGTGCCTTGATTAATTAGCATTTGGACATTGTTTATGAGGACATATTGGAAATAATTATCAACATATCCAAAACACCTAACATAACCTATCATAGTTTAACTATAAAGAAAATTGTAATATACATTTACTTTCCAAAAAATATAGTGTTTGGTTGCAAAGAACTTTTAAACTGATGAATGCCTCTTTTGGATCGACTGCCGCTTGGACATATATAGCCAGAAATTTGGGTGGGATTGACATATGTACAAAACACGGCTTATTATTAGTTAGAAATATTCAGATTTTGAACAATGCTTGTAACCCTATCGGCCCTTTGTTTGGGTGACAGGGTCGTCAATAAGCAAGATGAGTGAGTTGGACAACCCTACCCTACCCCTCCTCACTCAGTCATGGTACATATTATCTTCGGTAGAAATCCCGGCCATTATCAAAACATAGGGTCATCGGGTTCTTAATGTGTTACGTGCAAGTATATTGAAACCACTTTAAATCCACGTAACCAAAACACATAATTTAACCTTATGTAACACTGAATATACTCACAGTATATAATAATATTAATAAGGGGTTGAAAAAAATTTGTTGTTATATCTCGTGAAAAATTAATGGTGTCAGTGGGTTGTCAGTTGTATAAGCCAGATACTGACTTGTTAAAGTTAGAGTTTGACTTGTAACCTGGGCTGGAGGATGGACTGGAAAACCCCATGGTCACCTTAATACCGTAAACCATATTCTTCTTCCTTTACACCAACCTTGCCTTATCCAAGCTTACTGGGAAGGAATACAGCTTGAAATTATTAATTACAAGGAAACGGTAATAAAAAAAAACACTATTATTAGACCGATCACAGTATCAAATACTTTAATTTGCTCAATAAACCCCTGAACTATATGTTTAACACATCTCTAACCCTGTCCATGGAGGACAGAAGAAAATGTATATATGTTGGTTAGCATTGTAAATGTGTGGCCACGTCTGTGGTAGAAAATAATAATACAAAAAATACTTTAATAGAGCTTCTGAAGGCCATTGGGCCCAGTGGAGGGTCAGGGAGTACTGGTGACTGCCTGAGTGTTTCATGTGAGTACACTACAGCAGCCGGGTGTGTGTATCACTGGAGCGAGTGACTACTGGCAGTGGTAAGTATTGGTAATAACTGGTTTGCTCAGAGATGAAGTCAGTCGTCCGGAATATCCAAAAACGGAATTGTCGCCATGTTCATTTATTTTGCATTTCTGGTTTTATCAAGAGTTTACATCAGTTTGCAATGGTTTAATATATAAATGGACATCGAACTGCGTGTCGAGTAGATTTTTATGTAGTCGTCAATATATATTTGATTCGAAATTGTTAAAATATATTTTACGCCAATTAAATTGCTACACTTGAGTAATTTAAATTTCAGATCACCTTAAATAATTGCAATATCAGAAGTCATCATGTTGCAAACTTATAGACCTTTAAAGTAATATAATACTTCTGTTTTTGTTTGTTTCTTTTAGTAGACAGAAATTAATATGATACAAAGTATCTTCTTTGTAGCATTAAATTAATTGAGACATAATTGTATGCATACTATATACTAAAAGTGCATACTATAATTGATAGTATGCACTTAACTTTCTACAAGAATAACTGTGACTTTATTCATTAGATACAGTAAAGATACAGTATTCTTTAGGTACAGTACAGTTCATACAGTGTCTTCATGTACATATAAATATCATATTTAATAAATTTAGATTTAAATTGCTCATTAACATTGTAAAGATTCATTATTAAATACATACATGAGCTTGATTCATTAGCGATTCTTCAAGAAAATTACAGTCCCGGAAGAAATAATCCTGCATCGATTTGAGGCTTCCGACAACTTCAATCTTCCATACAAGTTTTCTTCTCTTTATTTTTCCTCATTCGTTAACGAACCTAATTTCCAGCAACATAAATAAAGTTGCATACAGAAATCAGTATAGTTCTTCTACCTCATTATATTTTCAGCAAGTAAATATCAAACAGAAATGCTGGAGAAAATACTGCAATGATTAATTTACTGCAAAAACGGGTATATTGACAAAATATGAAAATTATCTTAAAAATTCAGGCGTGATTTGGCCATAAAATTTAAACTGCCTCATAACTGGGCAAACATGCCTTGAAGGAGGGATCAACAAGAATTTAGTGTTTTACCATAATATTGGCTTCACGTGCTATGGTATAAGTTTCCTCTTAGAGCCAAGTGTCCCTTGGCTGTATTCAAATTTTTTATAAATTTAGTAATCCATTCTCAACACCCTTGCCAAATAAACATCAGCAGCATAGGGGATTTTTTTTTATTAATTTATAAACAATGTATGTGAAAGGAAAGAGGCAAGTGCTAATAAGCTACACATCAGTATCATTCACGTGCATTACTTGTAAAATACGATAGAGAATAATCAAGAATGACATATTAGACCATATTCATAGTGTAAACATCATCTTTAAACCCTGGCTGCATAAATTTGTACACGGAAGGTTTCCCCTGGTGTGATAAAGCAGGAAAGAGCAGGATGGGCAGGTTGAGTACTTCTGAACTATCACGTGAGATGTTTCAATATGCAAGGCCTACTCCCTCAAAAAGTTACATTTAGGTGCAGCTACAGACGATGAGTTACAATAACGTAGCAAAAGATATGATGACCAAATCAGACATCAGAACGCACAGGAGTAGCAGTGTAAACCACATTACTACGAAGAGTGGTAGTTTGGTCTCTCTCTTGCTACTTCTCCTGACCTTTGCTGTGACATTAATCTCGTTGGTTTCTTTGATAAGTTTAACAATTCTAACTGTAGTACTCCTTCAGACCTGTCTTCTTTCAGGGGGGGGGGGGATGGGCATTATCCCCGCTCTTGACACTTTGTTTTCTGAAACTCACCTCCTTTCTCGTCGCTTCCAGCTTGCCTTTGCTCCCTAAAAGCTAACAAGTCTATTGTTATCCTTCCATCCAACAAAGGCAATTCAATGGTTGTCTTTGACCGTATGGACTACCGCCAGAAAGCTGATGTTCCGCTCTCTGACTTCCGTAAATATGGTTCTCTAATTTCTAACCCTTTTGGTCGCCTTAAAACTCCTTTCAACCGCACCTCGCCTCACTTCACCACTCTACACTATACCACACCAAGCACCACCCTAACAAAACCCACCACGCTACACCAAACCACATCCCCACCACACCACAGCTCATTACACTAAACCCCACCACACCTCACCTCACCATACCTCACCACACAGCACCACACTACACCCCAACACACACCATACTGCACCACACTCACTCCACCCCACCACACACCACTGCGCCCCACCACACTCAACAAAACATCATAATTGTCTCACCGCCTAAATGCTTCCTGCTTTTTACGCGAGCCAAACGAACAGACCCACCTGGAAGTTCTCAAACTTCAAACATTTTAACAAAGTGTTTCAATTTAAAATAGTTGTGAGGTGGGGGGGGTCTCGGCGGAGATCAAGGTGAGTGAGAGAGAAAGCATGTGAGAATACGAGCGTCTGGTCCAAGGTCTCGTGAGTGACTATGACAATAATTTTCGTGTCAAACCGTACGGTTGAGGTAGCTGGGTGGTGTCAATACCAGGAACGAAACCTTGACCAATTGTCATATTTTAGAGAAACTGAACGGCGATGCATTTATCTACCCCCAACCCCTCACACTGGCTCCCCATCGCAACTTATGTGACACAGTAATGTATCATTAAAATAGCAGTTGTTATGGTGTAGATGTGTAACATTCAAAGCTTTACACATTAGACTTGGAGAAGAACACAGCATTATAGCGCCTGATACAAAGAGTCGTTTAGCATAATATGATGCAGTTATTCTGTGTAACTAAAGAAACAGCAATACTGGCTTAGCGTTTTCTTTTGATGATGTTTTAAAACAAAAGAGTCAACACAATCCTCGTCCGCTGGGTCTAAACAATTCCTAAATTTTTCCGAACAGACGAAATAAAAAATGAAGCGGGTGCTCAAGGAGGGGCTCAAGGTGCTTCAAGTGAAGCACTCAAGGACTGAAGCTACTATTTCTAGATTGAAAATTTATCATTTTTTTCATAAGGAATATCGCCCCTTGAAACAGAGGACTATTTGTGCCACTACTCTAAGGACTGTGTCTGCTGCTACTACCTGAAGCACTAATACCATACAAACCGAAACACTGCTGCCACCAGCATGACACTCCCCACTACCCAATCAACTACCACCACTTCTGCTTCTCGCAAGCCTACCACTACTACCTAAATAACTACCACCATTGATGCTAACAGTGTGATTTATACAATTACCCACTGAATTACCATCATTGCTGCTAGCGGAAGGTTTACCACGGCAGCCCATAGATCTACGACCACTGCTGCTACCCGCAGAACCTTCCGCCACATATATTTCTCCCATGCCTGTCTCTACGGTCAGCTGGGCCCACCAGCACCATAACGTGCATCGCCTCCAAACACTGCCTGACGACACAAAAAAGGTGTTCAAGAATACAAGAAAAGCAATGTCTGTATTTTTGTCTTGTGCGAGAATCGTCAGAAATTCCTGCCCCATCCCTCACTGGGGCCTTAACCCAATGCCAGTGGAAACTTTTGGTTCTAAGCCACTGGGACCCTTGACCCCTCACTACTGGAACCTTTGACCCAAAGGCATTGGGACCTTCGGCATCGCGCCACCGGAACTCTGGATTCCAAGTCACTGGGACCTTTGACCCCAAGACACTGGGACCTTTGACCCCAAAATACTGAAACCTTGACCCCAAGCCACTGAGACCCTCGTTCCCAAGCTACTTTAACCCTTGACCCCAAGTCACAGGGACCCTTAACTCCGAGATATTCTAACCCTTGATCCCAAGCCACTGACACCATTGACCCACCTCAAGGTACTGTGACCCTTGACCCCAAACCACAGGGAGTCTAGACTCCAAGCGACTGGAACCTTTGACCCACAAGGTAATGAAACCCTTGACCCGAAGCCAATGGGAGCTTTGATCCCACGCCACTGGAATCATTCCCCCCTAAACCACAAACCCACTTGCCCCTAAAACCACAATGAGTCCTGACTCCATGCCAATAGGATCCTAGACCCCAAGCACTAGGACACGTCACCTCCTACTGGTTCTTGGACATTTGATGAAGAATGTTGAAATTGAATCAATATGGAACTGTGCAACAACATTTTATCACTATGCAACAACAATATGGTACTGTGCAACTATAAAAACTATAATTTTTCACTATGCAGGAAGAATATAGCGCTATGTAATAATAATATATCACTTTACAACTCAAATACAGTTCTGTGCAACACTAATTTATCACTATGCAACAAGAATAAGGCACCGTGAAAGAAAAGTATGTTACAGTGATGTGTGTGTGTGTATTCACCTAGTCGTGCTTGCGGGGACTGAGCTCTGCTCTTTCGGCCAGCCTCGCAACTGTCAATCACTCAGCTGATTTTGTATGTGTGTGTGTGTGTGTGTGTGCGCGCGCGCGAGCATTATGTTGCACAATTTTAGTTGCATAGCCTAAAGAATTTGCGTGATGAGAAAGCTCAGTGTTGCTTACAGCACCTCTGACACCACATGTGATGATAACTTTGAGACCCTTGGTGAGGTGACTCCCCCCTTGAGTGAAGGCGAGAGGTTTAAGGCTGGAGCTCCAGTCATCGTTATCATATTTCTCTATTATGATGACAAAATTCCGGTATATCCCTGACCCGGAAGCATTATGATATTCTAATGATGTGCACTTACACCTGAGACGTGAAGACATACAGTTAAACATTAATTTAGAGCGTAATAGAAGCAGCACTGCTGTGGCTCACGGAAATCGGATGAAGGTGGTTGGTGAAATTGATCAGTTGCGGGTGATGGTGGCACATAGTGGTAGAGCTGATTACCATAGTACAGGTGGTATTGCAAGCTGGGAGGGGTATGGGTGCAAATAGAGATAGTTGGCGAGGCAGGTGGTGGTGGTGGTGGTGCAAGTGGAGGTGCTAGTTCAGGCAGTAGTGTGGTGCAGGTGATGACAATAGTTTGGCCTGGTATTGCGCTTAACGCCGACCAACTTCGGGAGGGTTAAGGCCACTCGAACAGCTTACTGACTAACCTAGAATTCTTTAAACTCTCAATGCATGTACACTGTGAAGTGGATTTAGTTTTGGGCTTAAGGTACAATAGCTTTTTGAGGATTATTAAGACCCTGACACCTGCATACTACACTGTCATCAAGCATATACTTATGTCTGAACATATATATATATATACTGTAACTCTCAGAGAATGCAAACCAACAGAATTCCCTGAATTTTTCCTAATGTTGCTCTTAAGGCCAATCAACCGCAGAAGTGTTGTTATGGCCACCGACGTAATTGACTGCTCAACCATAAAGAATTCTTAGGTCCTAGACACTTCTCATTCATATATATCTTGTGAATTTCCATGTGACAAAGCAAGAGATCACGCTACAGATATTCATTGGAACTAAAATTTATTAAGTTAAAAGTAAACAAAATTATTCCTATAGTTAGCTTAATAAGAGTTCCCCATTTATACGCCTATTGCATAAAATAATACAATTTTCAGCATACCATTTCTAATAATTTCACGGAACTCGCACTTCAGGACGCCAGGAACACTGTGCATATTGCGTGAATGTATCAATCATCATCAACGAGCAGTTGCGCTTATATCTTGTCAGTAACAAATCAATGGAACAAGCCGGACGCAGGTGACTGAGGAGTCAGAGGTATTGTGTCACGAGCGATAACTGTGATAGATTGGTGTTGCATGGGCCGTCAACTCTGCAGGCGACGGCCGAACCACACCAACATAATTACCAGCCTGGGGCATGCAAGATGTGTATAGTGAGAGGTGTACCATACTTTTAGTTGTATGAACACTGAGTTTACTTTAGTCCTGAATTTGGATCAGCACTAAAAAAGTATTCTTGCTGCTTGATGAAACAGCAAGGTTTAACCAAGCAAGCTCGACACCACTACCACCAACAGTAGTGTACTTTGTTGTATTAAAAGACTGAATACAGGTAAATCTAAAGCCACTCTACATGCTTATATATATATATATATATATATATATATATATATATATATATATATATATATATATATATATATATATAACCTATATGTAACTCCTTTTTTGTAACACAGTTCAAATAAAGCAAATATATATGTGTACATACAAAAGAATGGGGGTGGTAGGAGAAGAAAATATTAGTGTTCAGTGAGAAACCACAAGGTCTCCTCTGAATACGTTTTATTTTCTTCTCCGAGGCTATGGGTCCCCACATTGGCACCAGAGGTGGTACCCTCACAAACTTTTATATATATATATATATATATATATATATATATATATATATATATATATATATATATATATATAATATTGTGACGGGAAACATTGGTTGTCGTGCAGTCTCTATAATGCCAGTCACAAAATATTAAACAAAAAAAAAGTTAAACTGCAAAGGTGTCTTCACAGTGAGGTAAACTGTAGGATAAAGCAGAGGGAAAAAACATTTAAAAATACTTTACTTTAAAACAAAAACTGAAGTTTAACAAATTACAAAACATAAAATAATATCCAGGCTTGGCTTTAATACAAAGTGTGCAAAACAAACAAGATGAATAAACAAATTTACGTTATGTTAAGGTGCAAAGTAAAATATGGTGCAGAATACTATGAGCTAGTCTGACTAAATCCGTTACCACATCGAGATGTGTCAACGGGTCTACTCAGTTGAGCACACAGGAGTAATCTGAATCTTGGAGAGCTTGGTAGCCCTATTTATACAATATATTGGCTGGGCAGATGGGGCAGATGTCTTCTTTAACTATGAGCCGGCTCACTTCAACTGCTTGTTTGGGAGGGCGTGGCCTCCCAGCGACCCAGATGTGAGGTGGGGTGACGGGCAGTGGTGAAGGGGGAAGATTGGTGGTATTGTCTAGACATCTGGAAGTAGTTGTTGTTGTTGTTCTTGGCTGCAGTTCTTGATTACATAGACGTGAATGTATAGAATAGGCGATAATAGAGTAGGCCGAATCTCTTCCTAGAGATTTTACTCTATATAAATATATATATTAGGGGTACCACCTCTGGTGCAATTGCAGGGACCCACATCCTCGAAGAAGAAAACAAAGAGAATTCAGAGAAGATCTTATGGATTCTCACTGAATACTTTATTCTTTTCTTTTCCTACCACCCCTATTATTTTTTTGTATGTTTTATTTTATTTTATTGCAATGCTACAGTTTACAGAGAACACACACACACACACACAAATATATATATATATATATATATATATATATATATATATATATATATATATATATATATATATATATATATATATATATATATGTAAGGAATTACTCGTACCCTGTACGGAAGGTCAACATGTATAATCCACTAAGAGAACTAGTTGTGGACGCCACCTCCACCCTGTATGCTGTACTTCCTAAATGTGAATAGGCGCTCAGTATCACTTCAACACATTAAGAATGTCAGGAACTACGATTAAACACCAAGCATTTCACTGCGATTGAGCTGTACAATTAGCTCAGGTATCCACCGTACGGTTACTCTACAGAAGCGACTGACCGCTAGTCAAAAAGCGCAGTAACTAATCCATCTCCTGCATCCCAAGGCCACAAGGTGGGTGTTGCCCCCTACGCTACTCTGTTATTACTGCCAGCGGTACTGCTCTTGTGTGAAGCGAAGCGCTTGAGTGACTGTCACGGAAGAGAACGAAAGGATACTTATGACAAGCATGCATATAATTATATTATATATATATATATATATATATATATATATATATATATATATATATATATATATATATATATATATATGCAACAATGATCACAAAAACACTGATCCAAGTATGCAGAATAACCACATGTGAAAAATAGAAAATGCTTAACGCGTTTTCGGCTAATTCGCCTTCATCAGAGCAAAGTAGAAGGCTTCTACTTTGCTCTGATGAAGGCGAATTAGCCGAAAACGCGTTAAGCATTTTCTATTTTTCACATGTGGTTATTCTGCATATATATATATATATATATATATATATATATATATATATATATATATATATATATATATATATATGCTATAGATATACATCATTTCATCTATCTGAAGAGTCGGGGTACAGAACTTCTGCCAAACCACTACTGTGCCTCAGTGCTCCATGAAATAAAACAGCAGCAGATTGATAGTCAATACACAAATATTTTTCAACCGTTAACTTCAAAGTCATTATGAAGGGGTTCTTGGTGGGAGGAGCAGAGTTGGAAAGGGGTTGGATATAGGTGTACTAGAGTTTACGAAGTGTGGTTCAATTTGAAGAAGATTGAAAATGTACGTACCTTGGAAGATGGTGAAAAAGGGTAGATTATTGGTAGATTCTGAAGATGGGGGATGAGGGTCTACTTCATGAAGTTTGGAATGTTGGAGGCACCCATCGGTGCCCGGTTGTCTGTATTTCTGTCTCCCTCTCCATCACTTTCCCTCTCTCTCTCACCCTCACTTCCCATCTCTCCATTCATTCCCCCTCTTGAACACTCTCATAACATACAATTCCAGCAAGTAAAATGTAACCACAACGCTATTGTAACTATTGTATTCTTTGCTAGAACATTGTAACATGTTAGCAAAACGTGGTTGTTACGCTGTGTCATGGCTTATCATCGACTGAAAGACTGTCAAGAACTAGTTAGAAAGCAAAATCACGTCTTCACACATCATTGAAGTCTTTGTGAGTCCCAACTCTTAAAGGAGAGCAATGGGGAAGACTCATCCCCCATTGAAAAGTGGGGACGAGGGAAAAGTGAAAAAATCCACATTCTTGAAAAGTTGGTTGAGGCTAATCCCAAGCTCTTAGCCTCCAACTCTTGACAAACAAATAAACTTTGTCTCTGATAGACATAGAAAGTGAATGGATGAAGAGGCAGATGTATGCAGCGGTGAAAGTTGTGTGCAACCAGTGTAGTGGTGGGTGGATGCTGGCTAGGTGGGAGGTTGGTATAAGAATGTGTGGGTCTGAGACCTATAGCTAACCTCCAGGATTGTCGTGAAGACTAAGTTTGAAGGTTCTGTCTACTTTTCTACTCTCCCTCTGCTGGTAGAGGCGAATGTGCTTGTTCAGAGTTAAATTCAGGAAGGAGAGATATAGACGGATGGAAAGACCTGCCGACGGGAATAGGTATGGCTGTATGGCGCATAGAGGAGTGCAAATGCTAATTAAAGATGCTGGACAGAGAATGTTAAAAGGAAAATGGAATTGGAAGAAAATTAGATTTCAGAGAGTGGAGTGACTCTGGCGAGGGGACACCGATAATGACGAACCTTCGGCATCACCTCAACCGTTGACTGAGTGCCGCTGACCGAGTTAATGAGGGTGACAGGGCAGTGCCTCCTGAGTCACGTGGACCAGGGCCATACAGCAGGTGCAGCGAGGCCTGCAGATACAGTATAAAGACCAGAGTCTGGCCGGCCACCTCATCACCTACCGCCAGCCCACCAGCAGAGCAACACCTACCGCCGCTATGAGGGTTCTGGTCAGTCTGGCATATCACCTGTATTTAATATGCAAGCGTCTAGGAAGCATTTTACGTTACTACCAAATACTGTTTTACAATGGAGCTAAGTTTCAAAATCCATATCATATCCCTTATGAAAATAATCATAATAATGTTTAAATATATGTAACTTCCATAGAATTATAGCTGTGACCACTAAAACGATCAGCAAGTAACATACATGTTGACTCAAATATTGAACGAATAAAAGGATTTCTTGTTTTTCATGGACTCTTGGTGCAGCCTCGACCCAGTGTCAGGTGGAGGGGAGGACGCATATTTGCGCAGTGGATACATTGAGTGAATATTACTACTGCAAAATAAAAATAATTATAACATTAATAATGCGGAATTTAGATGTGTTACCACGCAGTAGTATCAGAAGTCACTGGGTGGGTGAGTCAAGTTATTGGTGAGTGCAACGTGATGTATGTGGTCCAACAACCCAGTAGTCAAGACCTCACTGGGATGATAGACCTCTCTCTTTATCTTTCACATTAGCACTTTATATGCTAATCTTTCACTGTCCCCCATAGTCTGCCCAGAGAGTACCTGAGCAACAAAATAGCAGGATAGAGGAAGATTTGACAGCTTGAGATAATGTTGATGAATAATTTATATATAATATTGTTGCTCTCAGGTCTTCACTGTACTGTTGGCGGCCTTCACAGCAGCAGAGCAGCAGAAGCGCGAAGCTGAACCCTCCTATGGCAGCCATAGTCACAGCCACGAACACATCCACAGCCACAGCTACGGATACGGACATCCCTCCCACGGATATGGGGGCTATGGAGGCGGCATTGGATTTGGTGGGATTGGCGGGTTCTCGGGGCTAGGTCACGGTTTGGGTGCCGGTTATGGCTCCTCCGGACATGGCTATGGCTACCCCAGCCATGGCTACGGTCACTACATAGGCAAACGAGAGGCCAGACCTGAACCCGGTTATCGTCACTACGGGCTGGGCGTCGCCTACCACCCGTACGGCGGGGCATCGTACGTGGGCCCAAGACTCCATGGTAACATTGGCTATGGTGGCTACGGCTTCGGAGGCTATGGACGTGGTTTCGGTTTCAGTGGATATGGCCGCGGCTATGGTTACTAGGTCGCCCATAAAGTGTCAACTGTGAAGTGCAAAAAATATAATAATATACTTATGTATATATCTTATATAATGGCCAGAACCGCACTACTTAGAACCACACTACACTACGTATGCATGCCCGATTTGGCTAACAGGCAGATTAGTTTTCGTTATTTTTAAATATAACATTCTAAATTGGTTTATTCCAATTAATATTATTATTATATTAACTTGAATTACTGATCAAATTTGTGTGTTAGTTCTAACTCAAATTAAACAAAAATTTATTCAAATATAAGGTATTGGATATCATGATTCTATAAAAAATGTGAGAAACACAATATTTCTGAAAAATTCTGCTTGTTAGCCGAAAATTTTCTTAGCGAGCTGAATTTTCCCGAAATTATATGTTAACAAAATTTTTTTATAAAATTATGAAGCTTTCAATTACATTGCATATAATTGATTGTTTATTTGAGTAAGAACTAACATACAAATTTTGTCAAGCCTAACCTGACCTAACTTAACCATGCCAAATGTAACTAAAAAGTCAGTATTAATTAAAAAAAATTGGAAAGATATATTTAAAAATAATGAAAATCACTGCCTGTTTGGCAAATCGGGCCTTGCATGCTCGGCCAAGTAATGCGATTCTGGCTATTAGGTATCATATATATATATATATATATATATTATATATATATATATATATATATATATATATATNCTCACGCCGTGAATAATTCCATGATTTCTGCCAGAAAATCTGTAGACCCGGTACATGTTAAGGGTCAAAGCAAGAGCTTTACCCGGTCCACTACCCACAACACCATGGGCAACACCATGGCTCATATCATGATCCACACCATGACCCTTACCATGGCGCACATTATGGCCATACCATGGCCCTGTTCATGACCCACCATGACCCACTCCTGGATATAAAATGTGATCCACAGTAGGATTCACTACATGATCCACAAAACGACTAAGATATTGATCTACAGGATGACCCCACACCATGGCCCAAAGTTTGAGCAACACTATGGCCAGCATCATGACCCACACCATGCCCCAATTCATCACCCACACCTTGGTCCACAGCATGACCCAAACCTTGACCCACAGCATGACCCACAGCATGGCTCAGACCATGGCCCACAGCATGACTCAGACCATGGACCACATCATGACGGCTTCCTGCATGACCCACAGCAAGATCAACATTCTGACCCACTCCATGACCACGACCCAGGCCCACATCATTGCCCACACTATGGTCCAATATATGACTCGCACTATGGCCATTATCATGATCAATACCATGACCCACACCATGACCCACACCATGACCCACACCATGGCTCAATGCATGACCCACAGTATGACCCATACCATTACCCACACCATGACCCAAAGTATGACCAACAGCATGACCCACACCATGACCCACACCATGACCCAAAGTAAGGCCCACAGCATGGGTCAGAGCATCACCCACTCTGCGGTTTAATGCACGCCCCACGCCTTGACCCAAAACATCACCAAAACGATGACCTAAAGAATGACCAACACCGTGACCCACAGCATTACCCACACTATGACCCACACCATGATTTGCAGCATGTCCCACACCGTGACTCACAGCATTACCCACACCATGGCTTAATGCATGATCCAAACCATGACCCACAGCATGATCCACTGCATGGCCCCCACCATGGCCCACACCACGGACGAGACCATGGCCAACAGTATGGCCCACATCTGGGCTCACTGTAAGACCACCACTTTTGCCCACGTCATCACCAACATTATGTCCCATATCGTGAACAAATTTATGAATAAAACTATGACCCACACCATGACCCACACCATGACCCACACCATGACCCACATCATGACCCACACCATGACTACAGCTTTACTCAAAGCAGTACCCACGCGAAGATCTACACCTTGCGAAACAGCATGACCCAGACCGTGGCCCACACCATGACTCGCAGCATGACCCAGACTGTGGCCCACACCATGACTCGCAGCATGACCCAGCCTGTGGCCCACACCATGACTCGCAGCATGACCCAGACCGTGGCCCACACCATGACTCGCAGCATGACCCAGACTGTGGCCCACACCATGACTCGCAGCATGACCCAGACCGTGGCCCACACCATGACTGGCAGCATGACCCAGACCGTGGCCCACACCATGACTCAGAGCCCACACCATGTCGCAGCATGACTCAGACCATGGCCCACACCATGACTCGCAGCATGACCCAGACTGTGGCCCACACCATGACTCGCAGCATGACCCAGACCGTGGTTCACACCATGACTCAGACCGTGGCCCACACCATGAATCGCAGCATGACTCAGACCGTGACCCACACCATGACTCGCAGCATGACCCAAACTGTGGCCCACACCATGACTCAGACCGTGGCCCACACCATGACTCGCAGCATGACCCAGACCGTGGCCCACACCATGACTCGCAGCATGACCCAGACCGTGGCCCACACCATGACTCGCAGCATGACTCAGACCATGGCCCACACCATGACTCGCAGCATGACCCAGACCGTGGCCCACACCATGACTCGCAGCATGACCCAGACCGTGGCCCACACCATGACTCGCAGCATGACTCAGACCGTGGCCCACACCATGACTCGCAGCATGACTCAGACCGTGGCCCACACCATGACTCGCAGCATGACCCAGACCGTGGCCCACACCATGACTCGCAGCATGACCCAAACTGTGGCCCACGCCATGACTCGCAGCATGACTCGCAGCATGACTCAGACCGTGGCCCACACCATGACTCGCAGCATGACCCAGACCGTGGCCCACACCATGACTCGCAGCATGACCCAGACCGTGGCCCACACCATGACTCGCAGCATGACTCAGACCGTGGCCCACACCATGACTCGCAGCATGACTCAGACCATGGCCCACACCATGACTCGCAGCATGACTCAGACCGTGGCCCACACCATGACTCGCAGCATGACCCAGACCGTGGCCCACACCATGACTCGCAGCATGACTCAGACCATGGCCCACACCATGACTCGCAGCATGACTCAGACCATGGCCCACATTATGACTCGTAGCATGACTCAGACCATGGCCCACACCATGACTCGCAGCATGACTCAGACCATGGCCCACACCATGACTCGCAGCATGACTCAGACCGTGGCCCACACCATGATTCGCAGCATGACCCAGACCGTGGCCCACACCATGACTCGCAGCATGACTCAGACCATGGCCCACACCATGACTCGCAGCATGACTCAGACCATGGCCCACACCATGATTCACAGCATGACCCACACCATGGCCCACACCATGACTTGCAGCATGACTCAGACCGTGGCCCACACCATGACCCACACCATGGCCCACACCATGACTCGCAGCATGACTCAGACCGTGGCCCACACCATGACTCGCAGCATGACCCAGACCATGGCCCACACCATGACTCGCAGCATGACTCAGACCGTGGCCCACACCATGACTCGCAGCATGACTCAGACCATGGCCCACACCATGACTCGCAGCATGACTCAGACCGTGGCCCACACCATGACTCGCAGCATGACTCAGACCGTGGCCCACACCATGACTCGCAGCATGACTCAGACCGTGGCCCACACCATGACTCGCAGCATGACTCAGACCGTGGCCCACACCATGACCCACACCATGACCCACACCATGGCCCACACCATGACTTGCAGCATGACTCAGACCGTGACCCACACCATCACTCGCAGCATGACTCAGACCGTGGCCCACACCATGATTCACAGCATGACCCACACCATGGCCCACACCATGACTCGCAGAATGACTCACACCATGGCCCACACCATGACTCGCAGCATGACTCAGACCGTGGCCCACACCATGACCCACACCATGGCCCACACCATGACTTGCAGCATGACCTACAGCATGGCCAAGAGCATGACCTACATTTTGACCCACAGCAAAACCGTGACCAATACCATGATGCAGAGCCTGATCAGTACCATCGCTTGCCACATCTTGCACTGAATCATGCCCATGCAGCACACTGTTGACTGCTCTGTGGCTACCAGACGGAGTAAACCTAGCGATCAAGCCAGTATCTCGAAGCTGGTCACTTAAAACACGTATACCAGAGCTTACGGCATGTGCCGGCTCCTTCCCCAGGGTAACGAAGCCAGTGTTGTAGCTGAGACCAGGCCGGGCACCCTCTGGACCCAGGCGACGTATATCCTGGCTAGAAAGTGGCCCGATCCTGTGTACATTTTGCATTCTGTGAGACACTTTGCGATCCTTATCGCGCTTATTGTGCACTGTTGCAGCCAGTTTTCCTGTTTGAGATGCCTGGTCGACGCTGCGTCTGGCAGAATGGGCGATACCTATTTCCAAGTCATTTCCACGAGAATATATTTCATTGGGTTTCACAGAAAGACTAAAGGCTTTGCCACCAGAATGGGTCACTCTTTTCTTTATACCAAATTCGTGGTTGTCACTAGTTGTAGTTGCTGCAGTGTCTCTTTCGTAGATTGTTGCATCATTTTGAATGGTTTGTCCAGCTGTGTATATTGGGAATCCCACAGTATTCTCGTTGCCGCTCCCAGGACTGACTCCAACCACCAGTCCAAAGTCGTGTGAAGGAACAACAACTTCAGCGTTCGCATTTGCTGTCGGATCAGCTTTTGGTCCTGGCTCTGCGTCTCTCTTTCCAATTCCACGGCTGAATACATAAGATCGACCCCCTTTAGGATGAACAGCCATTGCAGTTGGTCCAGTGTGAGAATATTCCTTCTGGCTACTAAATCTGTTGGTCGGTTCGTGTCCAAAGGCTTGTCCGAATGCATGGCTCAACCTTGGGTTGATTTTTTTTCCTTGAATAATTGCAAGATTTTGACGAAGCAAATGTCCGTAGCCATGTGCATGGTCAACTCCCAAATCATGTATGTAGTTATTAATTTTGGCACGCACATGATCAGGTCGAACAGTCAGTCCAACAGTATGGTCGGGCACTCCTACAAGTCCAAGCTTTATGATAGGACCAGGTACTTGTCGAATGTCATTCTGAAAAGTATTCCTAATGAGAGATCCATGCTGTATTACTGGTAGAAACCCGGAACTATGATTTATCACAGGATCTTCAATAAATATGTGTTCTTTCTTATGCACAGGTGCTCTTGGGTAATATATCACAGGATCTTGAATAAATATATGTTCTTTGGTATGCACTGGAGCTCTTGGGTGATTTATCACAGGATCTTGAATAAATATATGTTTATTTTTAAGCACTGGAACTCTTGGGTAATTTATCACAGGATCTTGAATAACTATATGTTCTTTAGTATGCACTGAAGTTTTTGGGTGATTTATCACAGGAGCTTCAATAAATGCGTGTTCTTTAACATGCACCGGAACTCTGCGAGGATTTATCACTGAGTCATGAATAAATGTAGGCGCATTAATAAGACCTGGAGCTCTTGAATGTGTTACGACAGAGCCTTGAGCAGGTAAATATTCTTGAAAAGGTGCTTGCTTTGTTATAGTTCCTGTCCCTGACCTTAATGTAGAAGCATATTTTTTAAAAGGTTCTGAAACAGATGGATATACTATTCGAGGCTCGAGAATAGGAATATGCTGCAGGCCCTGACCCGGGCCAGGCCCTGGCTGTAATGCTCCAGGACCCAAGATATTTCCATTGTGGTAAGAAATGTCACTTAGTTTCCTGCGTCCGTATCTTAGACGAGATGGAGATGGCGCAGCCTCCCTCGTCTCTGTCGCTCTGACTGACACTGTTAACAGGATCAGAATCTGCAAGAATTCATATTGTTAAATTTCAAAATGAGTAATTAAGCAACTAGGATATTGAATATTTAAACAAACCGAACTGAACAATAAATCAATATTTCTAGGACTTGTATATAACGTGGAACAGAATAAGATATTATATACTCAATATTTTATATTGAAATTAGCCAATTCATATCCACTAAGCTTTTACGATATTAATATCAGCGTCACAAGTGACCAACAATGAATAATGAAAAATCGCGCATGAATGTGTTTCACTTAGACAGCGGCTATGGTGAATAGGCGGGAAAAACTTATGAAGAATATTTTTTGGGGGCGCAGAGGGTATGTACTCTCGTCTCGTCAAAACAAAAAAATGTCATTATAGAATTATAAATTGATATGCAAAATGTAAGAAAAACACGAAAATAAGTTAATATTTATCGTTTCACTGAGGTGGAGGCAGTGTACTCACCTAGTTGTACTCACCTAGTTGTGCTTGCGGCGGTTGAGCTCTGGCTCTTTGGTCCCGCCTCTCAACCGTCAATCAACAGGTGTACAGGTTCCTGAGCCTATTGGGCTCTATCATATCTACACTTGAAACTGTGTATGGAGTCAGCCTCCACCACATCACTTCCTAATGCATTCCATTTGTCAACCACTCTGACACTAAAAAAGTTCTTTCTAATATCTCTGTGGCTCATTTGGGCGCTCAGTTTCCACCTGTGCACCTGTCTCAGTGTGGGGGGGGGGTGTAAAGTGAGTATGTTTGGCGCCTGGCAACACTCGGAAGATGAATTTAAGGTTCAAAATCCAGAAGGGTATTATTATTATTGTAATGACAAAATCTGGAACAGTAGAACCGAAGGACACTGAGGTCCGGACAGGTCATTGTAGGGTGAGTTCATTCTCTGATCAAGTGCTCGCGCCCACCCCAGAGTGAGAGTTTACACCTCATACTCCATACTGGTCAATAGCTGTCATGTATTGCCTTATATGTACAAATAAAATTGAAAGGATGTCAACATGTAGACCGTAAATGGAATCCTCTTCCTGTTGAGATGTTCTGTTTTGTCTCTTGTGGCGTTCTGTTTTGTGTCTGTTGTGGCGCTCTGTTTGTATCTGTTGTGGCGTTCTGTTTTGTGTCTGTTGTGGCGCTCTGTTTGTGCCTGTTGTGGCGTTCTGTTTTTGTTGTGGCGCTCTGTTTGTGCCTGTTGTGGCGTTTTGTTTGTGTCTGTTGTGGCGCTGTTTTGTCGCTGTTGTGGCGTTCTGTTTTGTCCTTTTGGAGGCGTTCTGTTTCATGTCTGTAGCAGTATTCTGTTTCATTCCTGTTGTGGCGTTCATTTTATTTCTGTAGCGATGTTCTATTTGATCCCAGTTCGTGGTGTTCCGTTTTATGCCTGTTGAAGTGTTCAGTTTTATTGCTGTTGAGGTGGTGTTTTATTCCTCTTGTGTTGTGTTTTATTTAAGCTATATACTTATCAAAGGGTATATTATATCTAAGCTTTAATTGCTTCACCATAAGCATTTATTTTTGTAAATGTCCAACTGAGAAGAATTATTTTGAAAGAAAAAAACAATAGTTCCTTCGCAAGCCTAATCACAAGCCAGCTGGGAACGAAAATCCAACAAATCCCCCCTAACAAATACAGATAACAATTATCTGAGAAAACACTGGCAGAAACTGCTTTATTACTCACCAGATTCCTCATGTCTATCGCCAGGAGGTTGGAAGATAACTGGTGATCGATGCTGGTCATTGTGCTGCTATATACCTGACGGAGGCTCCTGTCGCGGGTCACCGACGAAGGAGGGAAGGGGTCCAAGTCATGCGCAATCACTACTTGTTGGCGTCTATAGCGTGGAGAGAGAAAGATGGACGTCAGGTTGGCCCCGTGTCGGAAGACCGGGTAATAAGCACCATGGTTGGTGCTCAGTTCAGCTAGGTTGGGCTTCGTTGTGCTCCTCTCAAGGTGGCCAGCATCATATTTATGAAAGTATACATAAATACAGATGAATACTTGATCAATATGTTTAATTATGGAAAACAAGAGACGCCCAGTAATAATTGTCTGCATGGTAGTTGATTTAAATTTAAAGTTTCCGTCATTAGTGATTAAATATATCAGGATTCCTAAATGCTACATTGTTATTAAATTCTTTTAGTAATTTAGAAATTAATGTATTTTTAATATTAAATTTTTATCTCTTTTTCATACTAAAGAAAGTGTTACGAACAATTAGGCTGGCTTTATCAATAACTGACAGGGTATTTTAAATTGAAAACTAGACTATATATGGCACAAATTTCATCATCTATACAATCAGGAATACATATCCTTAGAGCCCTCAGAAACATAGAAGAATATGCACTTGTTTTACTTTTTTTAAAGACTTTTAGTTTTAAGATAACAGTCTTTACATATATTTAAAAATTTAGGGATATGCACAGGTGTGTGATTTTAAGCATTCATGTATGCAATGTTACTCATTGCAAAGGTAAAATTTTTGGCTAATTTTCCTTTTCTTATTTCGTAGGTTTTTACTGCTTTGTATTCCTCTTTCAATTACGTCTTTTACCTTTTCTCTCCCTTATATTTTCAATTCCACTCACTCCCTCATTGCCTCCCTTTTCCCCCCCACTCCCTATCTTCCCCTCCCCCACTCCTTCTCTCCCCTTCCCTCTCCCTGACTCACTCTCTCTCCCTGACTCCTTCCCTCTCCCCCCAACCCATCGCAACCTCCGGTCTCCCCAGCTGATCCCTGGGTTGCATTGTGTTATTACAACGAGCGGCGAGACATGGCTAAATAGACTTGGTAATTATGACTTCCAGACATTACACGGTCGTTTGCTGCCGTAAATCTCCGGCTAACGATCTCATGCACACCTCTGTGCTACAAACTACACGGGAAGTAACTTGTTGCAGAAACATCTCTCAGATACAAGCTTCAAACGTAGTTGCTTTTCTCTGATAGTATTAGAGATTTGAAAGTCAGAACAAATGTAATTCTGAGTGAATTTGGTCCTGTAACACAGTGGTCTACGTCCTCGGCTAACAATCGTACCCGAGTTAAATCTTCTGGCGGGAGAGAAACGGTTTAGCACGTTTCCTCCCATTTTATGTCTCTGTTCACCTAGCAGTAAAATAGGTACCGGGGAGTTAGGCAATTATTTTGGGTTGTATTCTGGAGAAGGTCAGTAGTTGGCCTAGAGGGACCTCGGTAAACTCGGTTTACGACAAAGGGAATTATTATGATCTTTGTATGCACCTGGTTGAAGGTAACGGTATTTAACAGATCAATGCCTCATCTTGTATTGCTGCGAATTATGAGATCTACGACACGCTGACCATGGTACCTTACCTTGAGGTGCTTCCGGGGCTTAGCGTCCCTGCGGCCCGGTCGGCGACCTGGCCTCCTGGGTAAGCTAAAGTGTGAATGGAGAAAATGTTCATGCCGTAGCTTAGCCGTGGCTTCATTACGGCTTCATGTCCACTCTCACACATGAAGAAATAATACATAAACGAATGATGTCCTTCTATCTGAAGGGAATCACCTATCCAACAAACACCATAAACTTTTTTTCTCAGTCATTCGCATATCATTGGCCGCTCAAACTTTGACAAAAAATATCAACTCAGTTACGATGAAAAACCATTCGGGAATAAGAGAGAATTAAAGAACTAGGCAGAAGATAAAGCTGGGAGACCCCAATTGCATACTCTGAATTATTAAATAGTTAGTGAGAAATAAATGGCTTGTTAACAAGCATTTTAAATCCCGTTAAGATCAAAACTCTGTTAGAAGAGCTGAGTGATATAGTAAATATGATCCAGGTTAGCCCCTGAATCTGTTGAAGTAAAATGCTGATCTGAGCAAATTTCTATAGCTGTATGGTATAATTAAATTTTGTTAATGGTCATCTAAACCAGATCAATACCATTTATTCACAAATGGAAGTACTTATATAATTGGGAAAGTTTACATATAATTTACAGAATATTAATTAAATACGAAATTCACAATAGCAGCATAGCACGCAAATATTATCATTATCCGAATCAGCATTAGAAATTTTGTTCTTAACAATTTATATAGATTATTACAATATTGACTTCTCTATACAGGTGTTCAGCAATCAAATAAAACTTACAATTTTAGCATGACGTGAGTGACATTTAGCTTAGAGTGTCACCGTATGCTGAAATTATAAGTTTTATTTTGATTGCTGAACACGTGTCTAGTGCAGCCAATATTGTAATGATTTGTTTAAGATTCTGATTCTGAATCGGATAGGGATACTATCTACATGCAATGCTGTTTTTGTGGCTCTTATGTAATTTAGTGGGTTCTGTCCGTTTGTCTATCTTCCTCCCTCCCAGTTTCCCATTCTTCATCTTTCTCCGATTCCCGTTCCTCCTCTTCCATTCCCTCTCCCTCCTTCACATTTGATCATGCGGCCCTAGCATGTTGAAGTGAATTGATGAAATATGTGTCCAATAATGCCAGGAATGTTGTCGGGTGTTGGGTGCATGTAGGTCTCACGACTTCCCAACACTATGACAATCGCTGGCTGAGAAGTTACAACACTAGATTGTTGGGGGCATGGAGATCCTGGTTGACTGGGTTCGAATCCTTCAGGGGTCAATTGTTTTCGGATATATATATATATATATATATATATATATATATATATATATATATATATATATATATATATATATATATACACGTGAGGAACACAAATTTTGTGTTCCTCGCGTGTTGCCCCCAAAAATGAGGTGATTTGATAAAATGCTATGCCCAAGATTACCATCCGAGTGCCGGCGGGGAAGTGGTTCATATAGCCTCGGCTATCACTTCCTTATGTCCGGTCGTGATGGTCAAGTGGTTTAAGGCGTCCCTGTACATACCAGTTGCGTTGCTCCTGGGAGTATTGGTTCGAGTCACTTCTGGGGTGTGAGTTTTCAGTTGTATCTAGTCCTGGGGACCATTCAGGCTTGTTTGCATATATATATATATATATATATATATATATATATATATATATATATATATATATTATATATATATATATATATATATATATATATATATATATATATATATATATATATAATATACACAATGTAGCCACTCAAATTATGAGCTAAATGATTTTTAATGCAATTTATATTAACATTGCTGTATACCTGTTCACGGCTGGCAGAACTGTAACGATTTGCATAAGTTGTTACGAATAAATCCCTCTAATCTAATGTAATTACCATGCGGCACTTGTTCACCATAAAAATCAGCGGATGTGTTGTTAATGATTAGTGCCAATATTTTTTAACAACATTTTTCTGGTGCCAGAAACATTTTTTGCTTGCATTAAATAAAGAAATAGTACTCGTCAGTGTAAATGACTGAATGTTCAATTGTGTGTTTGTACTGATTTACATGTTATTGGATTTGTGGCAGGAACGAGCTTCAGCTCCTGGTTCCGTCTTCATAGCTTCTTGTCGACCGAATCAGTGACTCTTAACGTTAGCTTCAATAAATTTCCTTTATAACTCATTGTACTTCCTCACTGAACTTATACTGGATCAGTGCTTCCTTGTAGCACTATGGCTGACCTGAGTATCAGGTTTTATCCATGCCACTCTTTCTCTTGCTACTCATATTAAGCAGACTGTCTATTATAGGTAGTGAGCAGGGGGTCTGTCCGTCAGAGGTTGTGACGAAGGATTTGTCTGCTATATGTCATGTCCAAGGGTATGTCCGTCAAAATTTGTAATGAAGAGTCAGTTCATCAAGATTCACCATGAGATATCAGTCTGTCAGAGGTCACAACGAGGGTTCTGTACATCAGAGGTCACGACAACGGGTGTGTGGCGTCATGAGAGAAATGAACAGTAATGATGAACTCAGGTACATTTTGAACAGTGGGAGGCAGAGATATGGGTCTGAGTGATCCTCTAGCATTCAGTACTGCTTGAGGATGAGTATTCTCCAGTAGTCAGGATAAGATGATAATATGCAAACCTTTTATTTTTATATCACTGTGAAGTGAGTGAAGTTATTTTTCTGACACAAATCTGAAGAGTCATGGGAAAGATACTCACCAAATATATGTCGAGGTCTAATCAGATGGAGGCCTAAAGGAGTTATCTTGAATTATACTGGTCCTGGCACACGCCCAGTGTGAAAGTTGTGGAATTCACATTGCCTGGAGTGTGCAAAAGGATTGTGCTTGATAATGTAAAGGAATGGATTCGCCAGCTTGTGCACTTGTGCTTGTGCATCGTCCTTAAACTGCTTTGCACACAGCCAGGACCGTCGTGTTAGCTATCATCAGATAGGGAACGATGTGGGCAGTTTAACACGTTACGATGGCCGTCGTACATTGTTTCTGGTAGAT
This sequence comes from Procambarus virginalis, assembly GCA_020271785.1. Taxonomy (NCBI): domain Eukaryota; kingdom Metazoa; phylum Arthropoda; class Malacostraca; order Decapoda; family Cambaridae; genus Procambarus; species Procambarus virginalis. The sequence goes on from WNGS01000411.1 coordinate 7,548,835, forward strand.
GCTACAAGAGGCAGAAGTTTAGCTATTGGGAGTAAACAGTATTTCAGCTATGAGGAATCAGGAGAATTTTGGTGCAGTGGAAAGGAGTTTGGGTGTGGTGTGAAATCATTTATCCATTCAGGAATTCCCTGAAGGTACATGCCAAGTCCGTACACCAAGCGTGGATAATGTAGATGCCTTCCCTAGTTTCTGGAACATTCTGTACTTTATCCTTATGAGTAATTAAGCTGCTCTATGATTGGCCAATTATGAGAGCTGTCATCTCATTGGTGTATGCACCTCCTGGTCCGTTACACAAAGACAGGAGCCTACCATCCACGTTGCTAGGTGTGGCTGGGTTCGCCATTCTGTGTTGTGCTGCCACATTGTTGAGACGTCCTTTGATTCTGCCAAATCAAACATCTCTGAACTCTAAAGCAAAGTTCTATACCACTTACCACATGTTACCTACTGGCATCCTGCAGAATCACTAAGTCGTGTTCATGTTTTAATGAATATACATTAGAGGAACTTTTTTAGAAAGTGATATATAATATCATATGACCCACGTGAGCTTAAGTCGATGACAGGAAAAATGGACTGTCTAAATCCTGCATCATATAGGTCATCCTTATTATTACAAGATGCATAAGTGCTTACTTATATCTATCACAAATAAATCACAATGGTGTGATATATCAATGAAAATCTATTTGAGGCAGTGGAATGACGCGAACCACGCATTCTGGTGAAACTCAGACACCTGTCCTAAGCGGCAAAAGTCGACCAATCCGGAACTCTGCTGAATTCATTATATATTCATTCATATAATTCTAACATTTTGTAAATGAATAGTAAATAACATTTTATGGTACTCCATAATTTCCAGCACTCTATCGACATTTTTATATACAACATTTAATATTCAGGTAAATCTAAACCAGCAGTTCTGAGCAAGACTGAACAAAAATAAAAAAAATGTAGTTCAAGATTCAAATATCAACGACAATATCATGGAATGTGTAAAGATAGCAATTGCATATAATATTTTTCAGAATAATTATTTCTATAAAAAGTTACTAATTACAAAGAAATAGAAAAGTGTTAATTATAAGTTCGTGTTGTGGCACACAAACACACAGGCAGAGAGGGTCGCGTTCTGTGGCCCAATCTCGAAGGTGAAATTCATTAATGGTTCCTGGTGGGGGAAGTGTAATTACTGCTGCAGACACCAGCTACACGTCTCTAATATTTACGCCAAGTCAAACACCTCTTCGCTCGAGCGACCTTAATGAACCGGATATGTTGTGGTATTTGTGGAATTTTATTGAACCGTTTCGCCCGTGATGCGTTAAATTGAAAAGGGACAAAACATTTTGATTTCGAACAATCTGGGTATTAATTTGAAAATAATTCCTGCCTGTCAAATTTTCTGACATCATAACGGCATAATAATAGCATGTTTACCCACATACTAATTTTTTTCTTTGAACCTGCAGCATTTATGTTTTCTGAATATTGAGGTAATTTAATAATTTAAATTTTATTTTTCCATATTGATCAATATATATATATTGATAAATACAAATTCGCCTTCCTGTTATATGGTAATGTTAGTATGTGACAATGGCATTTCTTCCGTCAAGCTCCGATCACAACTCCACGGTCTGCCGGCATTTGTTGCTAACTACCTCGCCAAGGCTGTTGTTATAGATTCAGCTACTCGGAACAAGTTCCAAGTAGCACGGGCTATGGTGAGCCCGTAACTTACCGGGCACAGGAGTGGTGTGTGTGAGAGGGGTGTCTGGCTGTTAGAACTGTATGTTGTTGTTTTTTCAGATTTAGCTACTCAGAACGAAGTGTCCATGTAGCACGGGCTATGGTGAGCCCGTAGCTCGCCAAGGCTTTTCGACTTCTTTTTTAACATCACCTTTTCTCCCTCATCCTCCTTCCGCTACTATTTCTCCTCCTCATCTTTTATTCCTCCTCCTCTTCGTCATCATCTTCAAGGCCACCCACAGCCGCCAATGTATGGTTCTTGAAATTATTTACATTATACACTAATCAAAGGATTGCACAAAACTTTAATAGCACCAGACCATTAGTTCCAATCTAGACTGTTTATTTACATTCTTTCTAAAAGGTATTTTCAAGTTCTAATAAATTTTCCACATTCTGTATCTGTTGAATATATAAATAAATCACTAGGAAATTGCAGCAGAGCTGAGATGAGACGTGTCACAACATGAGCTGAGAGTACGATGTAACGGAGTGTACTCTGGTGAAACAACTGCGCGAGTCAGAGTACATCAATTAATGCTTATAAGAGAGAGTCTTGCAGCGTTACAGTACCAGATATATACAACCTTTCTTCATTAGATCATCATACATTCAACAGCTCTATAAAAAATAGTGATCATCCAAAAACTGATCTACTTGAAAATGCTGACATACTGGAAATCATAGTTCATTGCAGACCCCTGGGTTATATCGGCTCATAAGACCACAAAGCTCTCATCACTACATTGGTCCTCCAGACAGATCAGGGTAATGAATCAAATAGTACAATATAGCTTTGAGACAAAGGGGGAACTGACTAGCTCTCCACTGAGGGCTAGAAGCAACATAATGGAATGCCTTGCCCCACGGGTGACGGGAACAACCACGCAAAGGTTTTTACAAGTTTTCTTGACCGTCAGTATGTGACTAAGCCTTCTAATCAGCTTAGAAGGCTTAGACTTTTGACTATTGTTACCAGGTGGCAGCTGAGGCCATAAACAAGGTCTGGAAGAGATGCAAAAAGCAATATGTCAAAGTTATTTGAAGTGGTTATTCAACAGGTTTCAATCCACCACATCCTTAAAACACTCGACATAGACAAGCCAGCGTGGCCAGATGAGAGGTAAGCCTAAGACTGTTACACATTATGATCTTGTGCAGACCTGCTAATTCCACTCTCACGCGTCTCTATCAACTCTGTCTAGTTCAGGGAATTTGACCCTTCCTGGTGATGTAGCTCCAGACCACAAAACGAAGAGTGGTTCAGTGGTCAGTAGCTACAGAACAATATCACTTACTACAATTACCAAAACAAAATCCTGAAACACAAATCTCACAGCATATGACATAACATTTTCACCAATCATCTGATACTACGTGGTCGACAGTGTAATTTTAGAAGAGGGTGTTCTACTGCTGATATTTTGCTGAATCTCTCCAAAGTAGTTTCAGTCACTGGACGGGATCTAAGATCATAATTGTTGCACTAGACATTGCAGAAGTCTATAATCTGGTATAGCACTCTGGATTACTAGCAAAGCTTCAGGCTCGAGGTATCTAATGTTCCATTTTACAGCTAATAAGGGAATTTCATCAAGAAAGGACTCTAAGAGTAGTCCTCACTGAATGAGATATTAAATGCAGTGTTGTGTGCTGGGTCTTTCTAGTGGAATGTTTACTTCAATGCCCTCCTTCACCTCACCCCTTATGCTCAGGCCTATGCTGATGGCTGAACTCAAACCTTATGGAAGTCAAACCTTACATATATTAAAAGAGATGTGTGTTATGAGGGTCATTAATCCAACCTTGCAGCAACATTCACCTCGTGTTGGCGATGGCAGGTTACGTTAGTGGCTGATAGAATACGAAGGAGAAGGAAGGGGGTAGAAATGGCACTGCTAGTCAATTACTGCTTGTAACAAGTTAATTATTGAGCAAGCAAACAACTATTCTGTTGATAAAATCGTTTAAATGGGTGGAAAGACAACATGAACAGTCTTAAAATATATTTAACAAAGCTGAGACCACAGAGGCTAGAAAGTAAAGACGTCAGTTTTCGCCTAAATAACTGGACAGCGACACAGGGGTAGAGAAGAGACATGGAGAGTAAAGCTAAAAGTGCCAGAGAGGGATTTCAAACGAGCCCAATATAATTGTTTGATGTACGAATGGTTCTCAAAACAAGAATGTTCAAACTGCATTGATGCCCACATCAACAGAGCAACATAAACCAATTGACGGTCTAATAAATGTTACCTCAACAAAGCAGGTAAAAACACATTTGATAAGTGGTAACAACGGCTGTAAACGAAAAATACACTAAAACAAGCCTTCACGCCTCTACGCTCTCAGCACAAGCACAACACAGCCCGAAATATAGTTAATCTTCATAGCTGTACATCCGGTATCGATAAGCTCAAATGCAGTTTATTTTTTTAGCTTGTTTACTGAGAACCTCCACGTTTAAGGTAGATAAAATATAAATCGGACAACGCACCATCGAAAGAAGAAATATAAACCACCAGTCAACACAGCATTCCAATAGTCGTTACCAGTCACCAGTCGTTACTGGTGTTTCTTAGTTGGGGCGTCGCTGACGAGTTGGTCCAGTGGTGGTCCAGTGTTGGTCCAGTGTTGGTCCAGTGGTGGTCCAGTGTTGGTCCAGTGGTGGTCCAGTGGTGGTCCAGTGTTGGTCCAGTGTTGGTCCAGTGGTGGTCCAGTGTTGGTCCAGTGGTGGTCCAGTGTTGGTCCAGTGGTGGTCCAGTGTTGGTCCAGTGGTGGTCCAGTGTTGGTCCAGTGGTGGTCCAGTGTTGGTCCAGTGGTGGTCCAGTGGTGGTCCAGTGTTGGTCCAGTGTTGGTCCAGTGGTGGTCCAGTGGTGGTCCAGTGGTGGTCCAGTGGTGGTCCAGTGGTCATCACGATAATTCACCTCCCAACAATGAACACAGATGATTTGTGTTTGATTTAACAGTTGAAGCTGTTTTGGACTGACCGGTTATTGGCTTGCCAGTGCTGAGGAGTAGAGTAAAGTAATTATCGCTAGTAAGCATAAAGTCATTACGACTGTTCTGTATGGCAATTGGAGGGATATGAGGGTAAAAATTTAGGATAGAACGGAGGGAAGGAATAGTGCCTAACCACTTGGACGGTTTGGGGATTGAACACCAATCTCCAAGAAGCGAGACCGTCGCTCTACCGTCCAAGTCCAATGGTTGAAGATGCCGAGGGTAGAATTGCCGTAAACTTATCAAGGTCTCCTGAAACAATGATAGGCCTTTCCCCTGGATGTAACTCACTACAGTCTAGTGACTCCTCGGTACCTAGTTACTGCATGGTGAACAGAGGTATTGAATATAAAGAAACTTGACCAAATGTGTCGCCTAGCCCGGAAACTGGACCTGGTACCAATCGGGTAAGTCTTGCCTGTTCTAGCTACTGCGTCACGCCTGCCCCTGAACTATTTGCACTTTTCACCATGACAAAACATTACAACACTTAGTATTTGACTCTTTTATTTTTGTGAGAACATTTACTATGCACTAGATTAAAAAAAATATCAGTTTTCTAAAGAAATTATTTGCAATAACAGCGGTTTCATTCAACGGCATTAATTAAAAGCTGCAATTAAATGGACAAAAGACTATCAGAGACGTTCTATCCCCAGTGTAATAAATGTAGTGAGAGTTTGAGGACACGCAAAACTTTACACTGAAGGGATTAAGGTAACTGAAGGTCGAAGACCAACGCGTAATCCATGAACCCTCAAGACCCCGTGATTGTCTCGGCAGCGACATGACGCTCTGCTCAGTGGGGGAAATTTAGCTCGGATATCAACCCACAACACACTCACCTCTCATCCACCGTCCACCCAGGTCTCACCCGTCTCCCACCGACACCACTCACCTCTCATCCACCGTCCACCAGGTCTCACCCGTCTCCCACCGACACCACTCACCTCTCATCCACCGTCCACCCATGTCTCACCCGTCTCCCACCGACACCACCCACCTCTCATCCACCGTCCACCCAGGTCTCACCCGTCTCCCACCGACACCACCCACCTCTCATCCACCGTCCACCCAGGTCTCACCCGTCTCCCACCGACACCACCCACCTCTCATCCACCGTCCACCCAGGTCTCACCCGTCTTCCACCTACACCACCCCAGTTTAATCCACCGTCCATCTACACCAAACCAAAAAAAACCTCTCCAAACCCACAATAACCTGAGCAAATTATGTGATATTTTCCTCGAGGGTGAAAAAGAGTAAACAAAGGCGCGTGAGAGTGCACAGAGCTTCACCAATGTCTGTGAGTATGGCAAGTATGCCGTTGACTCCCTGAACGACCTCCAGTTTGATGACGAAGGTGGAGTCAGCGTCACAGCTCGTGACCTCCTGCTGCACTACCAACACCAGGCACAACGCTGCACGGACGCAGGCTTCGTGTCACAAAACCAACTCTAACAGCAGGAGGCAGGAGAAGAACCTTCGACTGAATCACAATTTATTTCTAGATTTCAGTGTAATTCCAATAGCTATCGTCAATGAAAATAAAAACAATATTTTGCATCTAAAAATCATAAAATGGTTTTATGATATATGAACCAAGTAATGACATCATATAATAAACGACGTACATATGATGTGTTAACTTTCAGGATATATATTACTTGATTTATGCATCATATTGTGCAAGAGAATTAAAGTCTTGTTAGCAAAATACAAAACATAAAAGCCATAACTTGTGGTGTCTCAGAAGTGTGGTAATGGCGGCGACATGATGAAGTAGCCGGCCAGGCGGGAGCGGGCTTTATCGTGGTCAATATTGTGACAGCCAGGGGTGTGGGGGAGGGGGTGGGGGTCACGATCTTGGCAGCCAGGGGTGTGTTGGTCACGGTCTTGGCAGCCAGGGACGTGGGGAGGGGGTGGGGGTCACGGTCTTGGCAGCCAGGGACGTGGGGAGGGGGTGGGGGTCATGGTCTTGGCAGCCAGGAATGTGGGGAGGGGGTGGGGGGGTCACGGTCTTGGCAGCCAGGGGGTGGGGGAGGGGGGGTGGGAGTCACGGTCTTGGCAGCCAGGGACGTGGGGAGGGGGTGGGGGTCATGGTCTTGGCAGCCAGGGATGTGGGGAGGGGGTGGGGGTGTCACGGTCTTGGCAGCCAGGTGTGTGGGGGAGGGGGTGGGGGTCATGGTCTTGGCAGCCAGGGGTGTGGGGGAGGGGGTGGGGGTCATGGTCTTGGCAGCCAGAGACGTGGGGAGGGGGTGGGGGTCATTGTCTTGGCAGCCATGGACGTGGGGAGGGGGTGGGGGTCATGGTCTTGGAGCCAGGGATGTGGGGAGGGGGTGGGGGTCATGGTCTTGGCAGCCAGGGACGTGGGGGGGGGTGGGGGTCATGGTCTTGGCAGCCAGGGACGTGGGGAGGGGGTGGGGGTCATGGTCTTGGCAGCCAGGAGTGTGGGGGAGGGGTGGGGGTCACGGTCTTGGCAGCCAGGGGTGTGGGGGAGGGGGTGGGGGGGTCACGGTCTTGGCAGCCAGGGGTGTGGGGGAGGGGTGGGGTTCACGGTCTTGGCAGCCAGGGGTGTGGGGGAGGGGTGGGGGTCACGGTCTTGGTAGCCAGGGGTGTCGGGGAAGGGTGGGGGTCACGGTCTTGGCAGCCAGGGGTGTGGGGAGAGGGTGGGGGTCACGGTCTTGGCAGCCTGGGGTGTGGGGAGGGGGTGGGAGTCACGGCTGGGGGGTCTTGGCAGCTGCAGGAGAAAGAATTGGGGGGTGGTGGTCACGGCTGGGGTCGTGTCATGTCGTGTCATACTTTTCATCTGAGTGCCAAGTCATGTAGAAATACTAGGAAATGACATTGCAAATGAAGCTGCAAAACTTGCAACTAAGAGAAGAAATATAGACATTTACATACCACAGAGAGTGTAGCGTAGATTGAACAATTAATTAGAGATTGAACAATGCAAATGATTTAAAGTGATCACAACACAGCCTCTGGAACATCAGGATCTGCGGGCTGGTATAAGAATTCTACTAACTACAAACCCCTTATTTTGATGAAAGGGAGCAATGGAAAAACAGAGGGGCACTTACATCACATCATGCTTGGATACCCATATGCATGGGAAACAGGCTCGCAGGTTCCAGAAGATGAGAGGAAATGTGAGCAATGTGGAGAAATGCTCGACAGACCACTGGAACATTATTTCACACAGTGCAGACTTAACAACCAAGTAAGATTTCAACTGAGAATTAACAGAGCAGAAGTTGTTAAACACATTGGATATCATTTTACCGAAGCATACATTCGAGTAATAAATATTCATACACCGCCGAAGTAAGACTGAAATAAGAAACGAGTAAAACTTAGTGGGCCAGTTGTCCCAGAGCCCTGGGACAGAATGGTCGAGAGTCACCTTTGTCCTCGTGATATAGGCCTAGCCATACGACCTAGCCTTTAGAGTGTCTAATAGCACAGTTGTGCCTAGCAGGTTTTCAAAGGTCTGGTTATCAGCCATAGTGAGTGGTGGATAGTGTGGACTGGCCAGAAATTGAGACAGACATTGCATCGTGTGGCAGTATCAGGGGTTTCTGCGAGGGAAGCGGAGTCAAGACATCCGCGGGTTCCCTCCCAGGTACACGTGGGTGTTATAGCCCTTGTGCTCTTCCTCCCTAACGTCGAGGTTTTCCTGTGTGACTGGTGTTGGTTACATGAGGAACCGAGGACCCCTCACCTACTAGCTAATGTATACAGTTCTGTATAGTGCCTTCACAGCTACACGTGACAACTATATAGTCATAGGCAAATAAATGGTGACAACCAGAAGTCAAACAAGACAACAACGACAGCAGCAGAAACAACAACAACACAGTCATGCAGTCGAACAAATGAGTATGCCTAGCACATCTGAACATCCCAATCTAGCATGGGTGAGGCTCTGCTCCCAGGGACTTCCAACAGTGATGGTGGAAGAGAAATTTTATCACAAGATGCAGAAGGCTACCAAATAGCCAGAAGCAGAGGAAATTGCAATCGGGAATAGCGTCGATTGACTGAGCAGCAACAATAACAACAACAACAACAATTACATCGATAACAACAACAACGACACCAAGCCGAAGTGGTGAGTGGCACACCCTAATCTTCCCTGCAATAGATATGGGATCAGCAGGGAAGTACAACTGGATCATCAACGCCTCCCGCACCTACCGAGAGCAGCACTGCATTGAGAACAAATATGCAGGTAGCAGCGTCACTGTACGGGTGCTTGAGGCCAGAGCCTTGTAGTTCTTCACAGAGACTGACCATCTGTATGAAGGTAAGAGTTTTAAACTATTGGCAATAAGCCAACAGACTAGACGGACCAAAATTATAATTATGAACTACAGTATCCATGCTGATGTTGAGCATATTAAAGATCTTCCCCACAAGGGCTAGGTCAAGCGCAACACGGGACCTGGGGGAGTGCGAAAAAATCAAGCAATCTCTATGTGAGAGGGAGTGCTGGCCTGTCATTGCATTACCAAGCATAAGGCCATGCAGAGTGTAACGATGTATTGGCAGCCCATCCTTATGTGGCAACTGTCAACGGTGGGATCACAGAACTTGGCAATGTGATCGCCTAACTAGACGTGGGTGTTGTAGCGGCTCTCACAACATTAAACTATGTCTGGATAAGCTTAATGCTGGTGGCACTGTAACACCCAAATGTATCAACTGCAAGTAACCCCACCATCTCTGGAATCGACACTACAGCAACAGGCCTACTTGGCATGGTCCAAAACAAACACCGATTCAGGTCACAGGTGAACCAGTGACCAGGAAGTGGGGGGGGGGGATGTAGCCAAGGGTCAAGCAGGTGATCCAGTGACTGCAGCCTGGGGCGTGAGCGGTGCAGCCCATCACCACTCCCCTGAGGCTTACCCATCTCTTCCCCGTCCTTCAAACACACCCACTCATACTTCACTTTCTATTCAAGGCTCCTCACCCCCCCCCCCATCACCCCCGAACAAAATCTCTGCACTGCCTCCCAACCGCCTCTCCCTCCAACCACACCAACCACCCACTCTGCCTCACTAACCAGCCCCCTTCCTGACCCCCCAGAGGACGCAAGCCTGAGTCCTGTCAAAGCAATACTCGACCAAATGATACAAAATCACCCACTTGTCCAACAAATAGTACAGAAGTAAACGGAATCTAAGAACGCCCTTTGTCAGATTAAGAAGACTCTGGAACAAATCCTCCATATCCTGGAGCAGCAGAGACCATCATGTGAGGGTCCAGCAAGCCACAGCCTGGTGCATGGTGATGCAATACATACTGCCAAGGTACATGACAGCAGAGACAAGGATATCATCACATCAGTACACACAGTAACACCAGTGCACATTTACACCAGTGCACATTTACACCAGTCACCACATAATACACAATAACATACGTGAACATAATAATAATGCACATAGCTCATCTGATGACAAACAACCTCAAAATGAATAATCACAGTGAAGAACATCTCACTATACTACAAGGAACTGCAATGGAGTTCGACACAGAATTAATGACATCATACAGTACGTCTGTCAACACCAAACTGACGTCATAGTGCTACAGGAGCCACGGGTGATGACCTCAACTCAATATTCAGTAGTTATCAGCAGTTCTTCCTGCCCTCTGGGGGAAGAAAAGTGGGTCTCATTACTTATGTAAGTAACAACATACCTGCACAGATTATTGATGACCTCCACATGTGGGGATGAGTATGAATCACCTTTTACTTAAACAATAATGCCCTACTTATAATCAACTTATATGTCCCACAGAGTAAACTCGACCTTGACACACTACCTGGAATTTATTAATGAAGAACCTACCCTACTGGTCGGTGATCTTAATGCCAGACACCCACACTTTGATGCCAACTGTCATCAGCCCAATGTCAATGGACGGAAACTGTCACTCTATGTCAGGGAAAGTGAAAACCTCAGGGGTCCTGGGTGATGAACAGCCAACTTACCTCAGAGGAGGAAGATTGGACTATGCTCTCCTGCTGAATGCACAGGATACTGATGCCAGTACACACATTGTAAACAGTTTGGGTAGTGACCACTAGGCACTGATTACCACCGTCGACATGAGCAATAGAAGGAAAGAAACAAATAAAAGATAAAGGTTATCACTCGGACCAGACATGAGGCCGCACTTCATAAAGAAGATGAGAGATAGGGCCACGGAATACTAAATCCCAGAAGACATTGATAAGTTTGTTGATGCGCATTATAACCAAATTGAGTGCTGTCTCAGAGTTCCGTGCCGTACGACTGGGCGAATTAACCCTCAGAGAAACAAAATAAAATGGTATGAAAACGATTACATAAAGATGTTCAACGCAAATGTAAGGGACATGAGTAGAGAGTACTGGAGACATCCCATTGAAAGCAACCAAGAGCTGTTTAAAACTGTGTGTCAAGTAGCCACGGAAGAGAAGATTAAAGAGCGGAAAGACAATAGCTTGACTTCACTAGCTCCATTGGAAGAGAAACATCCCCCAGACAAGTGTGAGCAAAGATACAGATAGCTAAGGGGGGCAGAACCCGGCCTGCGGCTAACAAAGACCCCAAGGGTGAGGCTGATGAACTAATTCACAGGTGGAGTGACGCAGCATTCTCCTCCTCCCTCCCTGCAGAAATAAGCAGGGAACAGCTCTTGCGATATAATGACAGAAGAATAACAAGAGCACAGTCTAGCGATGACGAGCATGAGCAATCAATCTCAGCCCAGGAAGTAATGGGGGCTATGAAAAAGGGTAAAAGTACTGCACCTGAAGATGGCGTCACCTACGATATACTCAATGCACTGAGTGAGGTTTCTGGGATTCCACTACTCCATCTGTTTAACAAATCATTCCTAAGTGGAATGTTGCCTGCGCAATGGAAACACGCAGTAATTGTTCCCGTACCGAAGCCCAATAACCCTGGCAATTAAAGACCTATCAGTCTCGTGTCATGCACAAGCAAGATGCTTGAAAGGATCATGCTAAACCGACTGTTGCACAAATAGGCTGGATACGGGAGGGGGTCAATAGATTTGTTAAAGGACGGAGCACAGAAAATTGTAAAGTTAATTACTTCAATAATGATGCAGCTATGTACTCTGTATGTGATGATATCAAAGGAGCCTTCGACAAAGCACAGGGGATCGCGATCCTGGACGAGCTTGGCTGCATGGGTGTCAAGGGAAGACATTAAATTGAGTGAAGACTTCCTCACAGTAAGGTAAGCCTTGGTCTGCATCAATGGAGAGGTCTCGAAAACAATGAGTATGGAACACGGGACCTCCCAAGGAGGAGTCTTAAGCCTCACACTATTCGACATACTATGAACGTCATTGAAAATATTGTATTTTTTCACCACCACTACCACCACCACTTCCACCTTCTCCAATACCACCAGCACTTCCACCTTCTCCTCCAACACCACCCCCACCACCTAATACCCATCCGGCTATTAGGTGAAAGTGAATAGGAGACACCAATGGTGTGTGAAGCATTTCCTTCACTCTCGATATTTTGTGGAAATAATACACGCTAAAATAAGACGTTCCAATGGACATTAGGAGAATTTTATTGCAAAATATTTTGTACTGTCATTCAGTTCTATGTTTTTTTATAAATATTTAAAAAAAATTCAATATTATTTTAAACACATTATTTACACATTTATACGTATATATATTAAAAAAATTAATCATATTAAAAAAAACATATTATTTACATGTTTATAAAAAAAATCATAGTACTGAATGACAACCCAAAATATTTTGCAATTTATCACAAAATAAATTCCTACTGATAGAATTAAAGTGTAAAGCAAAGGATGGCAATTAAAATGTGATTGAATGTATAACATGACATTGCGTTACGTTATGCAACCTTGTAAGCTACAGCTATTGCTAAATTTCAATTTTGCATGTGTAAAAGTCAGTCAATTATTATCATTAAAATTGTTAATTTCGTCAAAAATATTATTTTATCATTAATATTATTATTTTTATCGTTAATACTACTCGAACCTGTACACAGGGTCCTCCCATATATGCATTAGGGCATATACACGGGAGTACCCAAGGGAGACAACGTTGATAGTTTTTAGTCAAAATAATTTTTTGAGATGAAAAAGAAAAGTGAATTTCAGTGTTGAGCTTCTCCCTACCTCGTCTCAAGAGCCAAAAAGGCAGCCTTGCAGCGACACCCAAGAAACGCCGACATCTCCAACAAATATATTTTAGCACGAAAATGTATCTGGGAATGTGTGAGAATTTTGAATAAGAAAATACCTTTGTTTTGTTATTGGTTGAAAAGTGGATGATATATTTGGCTGCCACACTCATTTCTTTGAATTGCTAGAATATGTATAATAAAATTCATTCATTCTTAAATTTTTTTAATGCAATCTTGACAAAGAAACACACAAGCCCAAACACACACATGCTACATTCCCAGCTTTAAATTTAGATATGACAAAGAGGTTCTGAAACCTGTACACCAGTTGAGTAATGGTTGAGAGGTGGAACCCAAGAACCGTAACTCACCCTCCCCTTCAAGTACACACACACACACACACACACACACACACACCACACACACACACACACACACACACACCACGCACACACACACACACACACACACACACACACACACACACACACACACACACACACACACACACACACACACCAACATTGTCGCGAACAAGAGGACACAGATTCAAGCTAAGGAAACAAAGGTGCAGAAAAAAACATTAGGAAGCTTTCTTTTGCAAACAGAGTGGTTGACAGTTGGAACAAATTAGGTGAGTAGGTGGTGGAGGCCCAAACCGTCAGTAGTGTCAAAGCGTTATACGACAAAGAGTAATGGGAAGACAGGACACCACGGGCGTAGCTCTCATCTTGTAACTACACTTAGGTAATTACACTTTGGTAAATACACACACACACTCACCCAAGCAAACACTCACACATTCACCTGCAACTTCATGAACGAAGGGTCATAGATTTAAGCAAAGGAAACAAAGGTGCCGAGAAAGTTATGTTCTCTTTTGCAAACAAAGTTGTAGACGGTTGTAACAAGTTAAGTGAGAATGTGGTGGGAGTATGCCAAAGCCATTAGTACTTTTAAAGCGTCATATAACAAAGATTATCGGACAGACGGAACACCATGAGCGTAATTCTCCTCCTATAACTACACTTAATTTAGCATGGAAATTCTACTTCAGAGAGAAAAGCCTTAAGTATACAACTTATGCCCGACCAGTGCTAGAGCTCCACCAGCGTGGACCATAAGTCTCAAGATCCACACAATTATCATCACAAGGTTAGTGGGCCAGCCAGAGGCTTAGGACCCGCGCAGGAATATCCCCGCATAAAAAATCAACACGGTACAGAGTATTGATAGAAGTATAAAGAGAATAAACTGCTGGAATTGAGTCTAATGACATTTAAAAATCTAAGTGAAAAGGAAGGGGGGGGGGGGAGGGGGGAAGGGGACAAGATTCAGATATAAAAATAGAGATATCGGTAGTAGAGTGGGGGTTCGTTCTCGACTCACGATCGTGAATTCCGGATTCGAATTCTGGTGGGAACAGGATAGGAAATGCGCCCACCTATGTTCACTGGCTGCCTGTTATACACTGCTGCCTGTTCCTCGACACAATAAAATATTATTCAGTTATAATTAATATTAAAAATATAAATATATGGCTTGGGACGTGTAGCAACATGAAAGAACATTTATGAAATGCAGATATACAGATGAACAATAGAGATGTCAGGAAACATGTCCTTAGTGTTAGAGCAGCAAACAAATTGGACGTATTAGAAAGGGAACTAATATGGACTATTGATATAAATCATTTTAAAGGCAGATCTAACAAGAAACATCTGAGTCCGGAATGATTGCATTAAACGGTCAGCAATTGAAGAGGCAAGGCTCTGGGTACATTTTCTTAAAATATATACAGTATTCATCTTAGGACTTCCCTTAAGGTTTGAACATAAATAAGGAATTACATAAACTGAATGTCTTTGACACAATATAGCCTATAGAAGCTGGTGAAGGCTTGCCATATACAATTTCACAAAATTCTCCTTACTTAAATTATGCATTTTTTCCATAAGTGAAAAGGTTTGAAATAAATATTCATTCCTCAAACTATATTTTGAACAAACAAGCTCACCACTAATGTCCTTCCACTGAATGTGACTGTCCTTTCCTTTGAACTTTGGTCTGGGGTTATGCATTTGTTTAAATGTTGAAGCTGTGTGGCTGGATTAATGGACAATTCTCACGACACTTTGAACAAAGAATCTATTCACATTTGGGGAGACTTTATCGTACGGGATTACCCTTAATGCGACCTTCTGTCTCTGCAGTTAGTGATCTTTGTTGAACGGTGGACGGCATTCTCTCTCACGCACCCATTTCAGTGTAATAACTCGACACTTCCTCAAGTCATTTTATATTCATATGAGAGAGAAAGTGTTTATATGAGGTTGGAGGTCAGACGCTTGGGGCTAGCCTCGTTCCACTTCGCCACCAGCACACACACACGTTACTATATGAGTACTGGAACACTTGTACTTATACCCAAGATTGACCTTGTAATGTATCAATTATACAATGTATGTATGTGATGTAACTATATAACCTAAGCTTGTAAAAGCACCTTAATCACCTTCAGTGATTAAATGCTTAATTGCACACTAGTTTCTCTGTCAGCTATCTCACAATGTCAGAGTAAAAGAGATAAATGTATGTGTATGCATGTGTGTGCATATATGTATGAATATATGTATATGTACGTATATGTGTGTGTATGTATAAGTATGTGTATAAAGTATATATGTAAGCTGATCAGAATTACATTTCACCTCTGTAAATGCACATTAATGACACTATGTAAAAAACACATCGAATACTTTATGTAGGGCATACGTAAATCTGTGTATCTATGTATTTACGCATGTAGGTTATCTTAGCATTTTAAAAGCATCGAATCACCTTCTGTGGTTGATTGTTCAATAAACCCCTGAACTATATGTTTAACACATCTTTAACCCTGTCCATGGAGGACAGAAGAAAATGTATATATGCTCATTAGCATTGTAAATGTGTGGCCACGTCTGTGGTAGAAAATAATAATAATAAAAAAAAGCACACCCATCACCAGCAATTCAAGTTCAAGAACGTTGTTGCGGACTACAGCGGATATCCTGTGGGCAGGGAGTAACGGGAGTGAAGGTCACGGGGTGGGGGATAGAATGAGGGTAGAATATCCCAGCTGGAGGCAGAATCTGGGGTGTTCACAGCTTGTGGGTGGGGAGGAGGTGTGGGGTTCACAGCTGTCCCCGGCGGCACAGCTCCCACGCCCCCTCTACCTCACTCTTTTCTTTAGTGCTCACTTTTTTGTAAACTCAAACCTCGTAAACACACTAATTCTACATATATATATATATATATATATATATATATATATATATATATATATATATATATATATATATATATATAGTGTGAGTGTGTGTGTGTGTGTGTGTGTGTGTGTGTGTGTGTTCATATTTAAAGATAAAGATGTTTAGAATCGCATATGGAAATTCCTTCCAGTGTGAGCACTTTGCTACGCCCGCAAGCATTACACAACTTGCGCCACTTCCAAACGCGGTAATTGCACAATGAAAAGGCTGTTTTACCGAGAGTTTCAATGCTTTCCTTTACTGTTGGGTGATACCTATTACCCCGCGTACAATGCTCAGGGTCGAGGACACTGCCCGTGCACTCCGAGGGTGGCGGCAGTGTTTGGAAGGTAACTTGTCATGAAAGGGAAGTAACCAACTACTGCTATTAAATAACCAGGAGAAATATGTTCTGTTCCCATTGATAGCGTTACACTTCACGCTCATCGCCGTATGAAAATGGGTTTCTGTATTACTGCATACAATATTATTTGTTTAGGAAGCCTTAATGAGTTTCTAAGAACGCAAGATAATATGCATGAATACTGCTCGAGTTTCCTACAGAACTGCAGATGGTCGGCCCTTGGAGTGTCCTAGTGCCCAAGTGAATGATTTTATATACTACACACTACTGGGATACCTATCTGCGCTCAGGTCTGTCCCCCCCCCCCTGCTTACCTGCCCCCTCTCTTCCCATCTTCACCACGTTCCCTACCACTCACCTACTTCTACACTTCACCAAGTCTGTAAAATTGTGAACAGAACACTGACACGTCTTGTGCTACTGTTTAAAGAACACTAACACACCATCAAGTCTTGATCTAGTGTGTACAGACACCGATTCCTCTGTGTTATTAAGAACAGAACACTGTCACGGT
>WNGS01000411.1:7567182-7610582 GCA_020271785.1 Procambarus virginalis
CTGCAGATTTTTCGGTAACCGTATTATATTGAAATGTTTTGTGAACACCACTACCATGATCACGTCAAGCAAACCGTACGACTGAGAGAAAGTCTTATGATTATGTATTTTTAATAGGAATATATTTTAGACTTTTCTAAACTTTAAGACCATAACGATCGTATAGTGAGGACTGCTGAACACATCAACACCATGTAGCATGAATCATTAATCCCCAATAAACGAAGGTGAAGATAGGGAAAAACCGGCTCTGCCTTATCTGTACCTCTATCTTTGATCTCTCTCTCTCTCTCGCTCTCTCTCCTCTCTTCCTCTCTCCTATCTCTCTCTATGTGTTGTCTCTGCTATGTTTTATTTCTTTGTTTTTCTCACCCTCTTCAGTTCACTGTTTCCATTCCACACATAACCATTTCACTAACAATTGTCTTCGTCAATACGAAGACTTGTTTGTCAATAACTACTGTTGGCAGGATAGAGAGACAGAGAGAAATGAAAATTCGGAGATTGACCGATAACACAGAAAGAGACTGAGACAGGGACTGAGACAAAGAGACTGAGACAAAGATAGAGACAGAACAGAGAGACAGAGGGTGAAAAGGCCTGCTAGGATCAGAGACCCCAAATAATGAGGAGACACCACAGCAGCAGAAGGGGCCTAGCAATCCTACAAAGTACAGAGTGCAGCAGACAGAGTGAAGATACAAGCAAAACCACCCGATAGTTGTGAATGTCCTTGAAACCAGCTAGTATATCATCAGTCTTACCGAAAACTGGTAATGATAATCTCTTTGAATTCGAATTTGGTACATTCATCAGCGCAACTTCTAAAATACAGGTGTAGCCTGACAGTAATGGGCTTCATAAGAGCCCCTTGTATTATAACATACCCCGTTGACCTTCTTCCCCCCTTTTCCCCCCACTTCCCTTAGGTCGTCGGAAACACGAGTAGTAGCTCCACTAACTACTGTTGCCTTACTTTACCCCCCTATTCTCCCCCGCAGATGTCCAAACCTTCAACTGTTCCGCTCCCTTTATTCGTCTATCTTTCCTTCTGGCGCATTAATCTCTATGGCTATATATTGTTATATATATGTCTATATATAGGTATATATATATATCCGTTCTATCTAGACAGTAATTTGATATGTCATGTATATAATAAGATATTAATACTTATCATTGTATGCAGTTAAAATCTATATGTTTAAAGGTAAGTCGTTAAAGGTAATTGACGGTACAGCCAAGCGCAAAATGAGATATAACATGACTGGACCCCTGAGATGATTCGAACCCGGTCACGCAGGATTCATCCCTGCCCCAAGCAGTCCCGACGATCCCGGACCAGTTTAAACAATGCCTTAAAGCGAATGTTTCAGTATATGCCCAAGCCAAAACTATTACGTTTTTTTTGATTTCCCAGGCAGCAGCAGCGCAGTAAATATAAATTCATTAAAAGAATGCGATACATAATTATAGTAAAATAATATTAATAGTATAGGTTAAAATATATACAGATATAGTTCAGGGATAGAAGTATATAGTATATATAATATATATTAAAGGTATGAGATCCAAGGAAGTCAAAAATACTATATAGTAAGCGTAAAAAATAAACTAATTTTATTCAACCATTTGTTCGTTTAAAAAATCAGTGAGAGACTGATAAAGGCGAAAGTGCATTTTTGTCCTTGCATATTTCGACGTTACAGGCCTGTTGGAGACTGAATCTTAAAAAAATTCACAAATTTATGTTAACCATCTTTAGCGAGCATACATTGATTTTATCATTTTTTATGATAACATAATGTCGTCACTATTAATTTTTTCCTGACCCGCCCTGTAGACTCACCACAACCCAACCGCCATTTCACTCATTGTATTTGCACCGTACGATTCCTACCATTTTTGCCTAGTGGTTCGTTCGAGTTGAGCGCAATGTCTCAACCACATTTCCTTCCCTGTCTTCTTTATTTGACGAAAACCTCCCTATAAAAACTATTTTTTTGAATGTTTGACGCTCAATTCCTTTATACCTGTGTATTTTAACATTATTTTAACAATTGATTTGTTCTCATACCAGAATTTCCTACCTCACCACTTCCAACGTTAAAGCAACGTTCCCAGAGGTTCTCGGAGACAAGAAGCTGTAACTTGTATTAACCGCAATGCGTGTCGGGGGGTTGATGAATGAGTTTGAGTCTCACACATCTCCGACACTCATGTTATGAAGCACCTGGGAGGCTTAAACTGGGCTTACAGGCTTGACTGTGACAGCTTGCTTGAGAACTTGTGGAGTTTGGTCGAGGAGTTGAAGGTTACTTCGCGTGAGAAGCTTGCTTGATGACTGTAAGATTGTTTGTTTAGCCAGGGGTTGGTATAATGATCTCTGGGGATGTTTGCTGAGCTGCCTGCTTTGCTTTCGACACGCTGTTGATCTTCCCTGCGGCCCTGCAGCAGGAAGCTCTGGATCTGGGTCACCCCTGAATTCTGAAAAATGATGTCGTGTAGGGATAAGGACCGGACCTTACTTCATTTTCCAAACTATTTTCTTTTTTCATGCTATGGGCCACTGCCAAGGACTTGATCTGGGTGTATTCATGTCCTTTCACTCGTATCACTGAGTGGTTTGTAATATATAGTTCTGCCCTATCTATCAACGCATCCGTTATTTGATCATATCCGTTTTTTGTAGCACTAAACAAGCAATACACCATAGATTATAAGGTATCTCCTAGAGATTGCCCCATCCGTATTCAGACGTTTCCAGGTCTACACTATTTAAGTTCCTGAGTTTATTGTCTTTCCTGTCATACTTTTTTTTACTCCCGTGCCTTTGAGTTCTCCACGAATCCTCATCCTTTCAGTGTCTAAGAGGTCGTCTTCCCACAAATGGCCTTTATGCCTTTTTCCACTTGCCTACTGCCCCCCCCAATAACTCTCCACAGTTGTCGTTAGTGCAGTTGGTCGAAGTATTAATGTTAACTGAAATGCTGGAATTTTTCTTGTTCCTGACTACGTTGTCCACATTAAAATGAAACTTTCAGGTAGTGGAGCTTCGACTCTTCGTGTAGCTTCGGTGCAGTGTGGTGAGAAATAATGATTATAATGGTTTACTGGATTGCATAATTTTGGTGGGGACTATTCAGTAGGTGTACGCCGGGTTTGTGATGAAATTCTTAAGGTTGTTCAAGATATTACGTACTATCACACTGGAGTGGTTGTTCGAGAGACAAAGTCCTCACTATTAAAGGGTAACTCTGTCAAATACGATCGTGAAATGATGCATTTTCCAGCAAAGACTGCAGGCGATTTATCGCTAAATCGTTGCCCTATATGTCCTACTCTTATTTTTTCTCGCAAAGCTGCTGGAAGCGTTTTTTTGCTTATGCCCACCAAAGCCCCAACCTTCTGGAGGAGGAAAGTGAATGGAAATGTGTGAAATTATTGTGAATTTTGAAGTGTCAGAAGTGTTTGACTAATTAGCTAACTGGAACTGTTTGATTACAGTTAGCGGAGAAATGTAAACATTTAAATTCATAAATTATGGAGTGAATCAGAAAAATAGCCTTTTTTTTGCAGACTGAGGAGAACTGATAAACACCTACCCAATCAATCTTCTTCCCCTCTCCCCTTTATTTCTTCTTTCTTTCTTTCATTCAATTTGAGTTTTACCTACAATTTTTTCCCATGCACTTTTTTTCCCCTCCCGTTTGCTCGTTCTCTTCCGCCAAGACCAATTACATCCTTTTTCTATTTTTATACTAACTCACATCCCTTCCACGTCTTTCATTGGTTACAGTATCTTTTCCTCCGATCAGCACCGTACGTGGCTCCGTTTTATCCCTGGACGCGATCAGTTGGTTGCCTATTCACCAATTGTTTTCCTCCGTACAGGTTGGGGATGATGTTGTTCTTCTTTCTTTTTTCTATCTTTTTTATCTTTTTATCTCCCTTTTCTTATTTTTTCTTTTTTTCATATTTACTTATTTCTCTTTTTCTTTTTCCTTATTTTTTTTCTTCTTTTCCCACGCTTCCCTTTTGCTTTGTGGATTCTTTTTGTGATGTCTTTTTTTTTTTTTTTTCTTTTTCCTTTCCTTATTTCTCCTTTTTCCCCAATCTTTTTTTCCCTCTCCTGTCCTTCCCTTATAGTCTCCTACTTCTATAACTTTCTCATAATATTTTGAATCTCTATCCACTCTTCCTTTATCTCTCTTACCTACACTCAACCGCATCACATGCCTCTGTCGACCATCCACTCCCGTCCTCTGTCACCCTTTTGCTTTACATTTCACCCGGTGTCTTGTGACATTTCCCGCTGTCGGGCCTAGCCGATTACACCCCCCTTTGCCCTTTTTCGGTTTTGTTTCTGTTGCTGGACATTTCCCCCTTCCCCATGCTTAGCACATATTTCCGGCCTGTTCATCATCACTCGATCCGTGTTCTTTTCGCCTGTTTTCATCCCCTTTTCATTTACCATCCACAACTTAATGACCCTTTGTACCAATCCTTACAATTCCCCCCTTAGCTCCCCCCCCCCCCCCCCCCCCCCGCCCCTTTTTTTTTCCCTACCTTCTTCTTTTTTCTTTTTTTTTTACAGTACCACCTTTTCTTCCTCTCCTTTTACCCCACTTCACTTCCCTTCCCTCTTTCGTTAGCTTCATTTATTTATTCATCCCCCCTCTTTCTTCACCGTTTTCCTGTGCCCCCTCAACGCTTCCTTATCACGCAATTCCCCTTTCGCCTTCTTTAGCCCGTTGTCCTCGTTTTACTTCCCTCTTCTTCATCTTTACACCTGTCCACCCCCTTTCCTTCCCCCCCTCCCCTTTTTTTCTTTTTCAATTCGTTATATTTTTATTTACTCCCCGCATAAAAGCTTTTTCTCTCTCTCATTCTCCTGTCTTTCTACCGTCTTTCTTATTTCCCTTTTTTCCCCAGTACCCTTTATTACGCTGCCCTCCTCTCCCTCTTTAGTTTTCCCTTGTCCGCCCCTCGGCTTGTCCCCGCTTTCTCACTGTTCCTTTTCACCCATACCCCTTTTCCGCATCGTTTCTACCTTACTATTGCTCGTTAGCCCCCCCACCTCCCGAAATATTTCTTACCATGAGCTTGAGTCTTTTTTCCACCCCCCTTATCCTCTAACTCTTTTTGTCTTTATGTTAATCATTTTTTTTATTTTCTTTCTTTCTCTTTTTTTTCCAATTTTATTTCCAAACCCCCCTTTTTTTGTTCTTTTCCCGCTTCACGCTTTTTGTCCTCAGAGTTCCCTCTGTTTCTTTGTACCTTTCCATAACATAATATTGTTGCTCTTGTTTCCCCCCCCCCTCTTTTCCCTCTCCTCTTCTTCTCCTCCCCGCTCCCCTTTAGTCTCCTCCTCACGCCTCTCCTACGCTTACGCATTCGCTTTTTCAGCCCATCGTTTCTTCATCCAACCCATCTATTTCTCCAACCCACCCAGTTCCCTCTCAGGGTATGACCTCCCCCCATTAGGTTTCCCTTAGCTCGCATTACCTGTTTATTAGCAAGCACCCTACCTCCATGCGCCGCCCCGTGCGCAAGTCCCACAACCTTTTCCGTCATTTTTTTTACTTCGCTATCCCCGACACTCACCAAACCCCTTCTACCCCAGTTTCCCGTCTCACCGGCCTTGTATTGACGCTTTTTAAAACCACCCACCCTCACTTTTTCACCAGATTTTTACTTTATCGCGCCCCAGTTTCCCGTTTGGTTTCCTGGTCCCGTTAACACTTTAGCCTATTTTTTCCCTCTTCAGTACTATATCCCTTCCCCTCCCTTTTTTTTTTCACTCTTTTTTCAATCTTCACCCCCCCCCCCTTTACTTCTCCCCCCCCCTCCCCTTTTCGCACCCCCCCCCCTATCTCCCTCCTTACTCTCACTTCCTCCCCTCCCTTCCCCAACCTTTCTTCACCTTTTCTTCCCCCCCCACCCCCTCGCACCCCCCTTCCTTTTCTTCTTTTATTTGCCCTTGTTCTTATTTGTGGTTAACCATCTTTTCTGGTCCCTTTTGCAGCCTCCTATCTGATTTCCCTCTATTCTTTTTTTTTCTTTCTAATTATCTTTTACTATTCTTCCCCGTTGCCCCCTTTGCTGCTCTTATTCCTCACCCCTTTCTTCCCTCCTTTTTTTTCTTCCCCCCCGCTTCCCGCCCTCCCCTCCATCTCCATTTTTCTCACCCTTACCTTTTCCCTCGCACTCCCCCTCTCCTCCTTCTCTTTACCCCCACCTTTCTTTTTCCGTTTTTTCCCCAACCTCTCTTCTCGTTCCCTCCCTGCGCGTCCTGATCCCATAACCGTTGCATCCTTCACCGTCCTATCTATTACAATGTTATTACTAATTCTGTGTCTGGCTACCGCTTTTAACCCTACAACGCTCTTCTATTTTTTCTTCGTGTCGCTAGTACATTGTTCTGTTCAACTCCTTTTTTTCCCCACTCTTCTTTTTTAATCATTTTTCCTTCCTCTTTTCCTCTTTTTTTTTCCATCCATTTTCTATTTTTTTTGCTCCCTTAATCTGTACGCACACATGTAACGAAAAAACTTCACTGTAGCTTTTTCTCCTTTTCTCCCCTTCCTCTTTTTCCGGTATTCCTACTTATTTTTTTTCGTCTTCTTTATTTCTATTCATTATGTCCGTCCCCACAGACCAAATTCAAATACTTCCTGCGGCACCCTCCACATTTCATCACCCCCCCCCCCCACACTGGGTTTCTTTCACCCTGAACATCTACCTTCCCTGCCGCAGGCCCTCTGCGACTCCACGCCATCCACACCTCGTCCATTTGTTCTTCAGTCAAGCTAACCCCTCTACAACCACTACATCTTCCCCTACATCTCTTGTTCTCGCTACCAATATTTCCCTGGACGGAACCCTCTTACATTTTGCTTGGCTGTAGTTTTTTTACATTCATTTAATATTTTCGCTTACCCTCCCCCGTCTTACAAAAAAGGGCTTCCTTTCTTATGTGTCGACTCCTATAAAATAATAGGCCTAGCTGCAGACGCGGTAAGGAAGATTTCACGGATAGCCAGAGCCAATTCCGTTCAAAGGTCTACATCTTCTCCATTGGGTAGCTTGACCTCCTCCTCCTTTAGCGTCTTTGACGCTCCTCCTGGTATCTCATTACCTTCTTCCTATTGAGTAGCCCTCCACTCTCGTGTCTTTGGGCTGAGCCCCGTGCCCTTTCGCCCTCCAAACAGTGCCCCCATCTCAGGTCGCTTGCTCCTAGACCCTGCCTCCCTCTGGCTATGCGTCTTCCTCCCTTCTCTTCCGTGAGTTCGCACCCTCTTCCTCTTTTCTCCTTTTCCCCTCCCCCCCTGTATTTCTTCCCCCCCCCCTCCTTCGACCTTCTTTCTCTCCTTCCCGCCTTCTTTCCCTTCCCCTTTCTTTCTTTGTCTTCCTCCCTTTATCTTCTCCCCCCTCTTCTTTTTTCTGCTGCCGTTTCCCCTTCCTCATTATTTTCCTTTCTTCACCAGCAATTAACCTGATCTCTCTCTTCCCATCTTTCCCCCCTCCCTCCTCCTCCATTATGCTGCTGTGGACAGAACACCAACACAACTTGCGGTATACTATGTATAGAACAAACATATAGCACAAGAACTGAGCAGAGAATAACCGAAACGTTTAAGCTACTATGGACAGAACACGGAACATTGTTATGATGGCCTTGTGCAGGACCTGAGCGAGTTTCACGGAGCCAGCGAGGTCACCTGTGGGGTTGGGCGTGGGCGTGGCGCTTCCTCCGTCAGCATATATATACGGAGGAGGGACTCCCTGGATCACAACCGCACCCACACAGCCAACCATGAGGACTCTGGTGAGAACATCAACATAAAAGCTGTTCTTTGTCGTGCTTATATGTCTTGTGAAATTCCTTAATTCTGAGTGTCAAAACAGGAGCAGGGATAGACACAATGAATGTTATGAATGATGGATAAATTCAGTGTTTTTTGGCCTTTGGCATGTTGGCATTCTTTTTTTGGAAACTATATGTAGGCGGCAGAAGGTGTAGCTAATTAATCCCACGTGTTTTCCCCGGGTCCAGATCGTTGTACTGTTGGCAGCCTTTGTGGCAGCAGAGCAGAAGCGCGAAGCTGAGCCTGGATATGGCTACGGCCATGGATACGGTTTCCCTGGATATGGCTACGGCCATGTCATTACTCACCCGTACGGCCTCTCTTCTGTCCATTCTTACAACCACATCCTTCACAAGCGTGAAGCTGAGCCTGGTTACCTATCCGGCTATCCCAGGTATGGTTACGGCCTCGGATATGGACCCGGTATCGCCTACCACCCTTACGGCGCCACTTCCTACGTCCAAAGCCACGGCATCGGAAAGAGGGATGCTGAGCCCGGTTACCTGTCCGGCTACCCGAGGTACGGCCACGGTTTCGGATACGGATATGGACCAGGCATCGCCTACCACCCTTACGGCGCCACTTCCTACGTCCAAAGCCACGGCATCGGAAAGAGGGAGCTGAGCCCGGTTACCTGTCCGGCTACCCGAGGTACGGCCACGGTTTCGGATACGGATATGGACCAGGCATCGCCTACCACCCTTACGGCGGCATCTCTTACGTCCAAAGCCACGGCATCGGAAAGAGGGAAGCTGAACCCGGGTACGGTCAGGGTTCTGCCTTTGGCTACAGCACGACCGTGAAGCACCCAGGGTACGGCGTCTCCCACCAGCAAAGGCACGGCCTTGTATACCCTTCGTACGGTTACTATTATTAATTTCTTCAGTCAAGTTTTAGTATAAAAATTAGAATATAAATTTTATCTTGCATATTTTACGGATGTGAGCGGAAAATAATACTAATAAAGCTATATGAAAGGTGAAGTATGAGTGTTACTCGAGTCCTTTGAAATGTTTTATGATACAACTTATTTATATTCTTAATAGTGCGCGCGCTCACACACACACACACACACACACACACACACACACACACACACACACACACACACCACACACACACACACCCATTAACACGTATGATATATGTCTTGTCACAAATAGTTCTCATAATTTAGGTTCATATTCTGAGGAACTAAGCTGGTGGCAAATCCCTGCAGGGCCGTCTCAAACGTTCGTATGTTTATGAAGTAGAGGCGATAAATAAAATGTTGGAGCTGCATATATTTAGACCATTTTCTCTTTCCAACTGTAGTGTACTTTTCTCACTCCTGCAGCTGGGGAGGTACTATCAAGTTTCCCTGTGCTTTATATAGTACTCTTTACCTTGCACATGATGAACTCTGTTATATCCACCTAACACATCATTTTAGTTGGTTTACTGTGTCCTTTTACAACATTATTAACACACTTATACATTGTTCTTCTCATACATTGCATAATACTTGTAAATATCGGCATCAAAAATCAATATCTTTCGGTATGTCATTCTCTATGCCGGTTGATCATGTATATAGTGAACAGCACGAATTCCACTTCTAACATTATGGAAACTTTACGTGTTCTGCCCATCCCGGGAGCTCTCCAACACTAATATTTATCAGGTACTGCTACAGACAAGAAGTGATTCAGCCAGATGTCTCTCGCCGTGTTTATAGTTTGTAAATTATTGTCCCATATGGCACTATGCAAAAGGCCTACATGTAGTCATGAAACATGCAGCTCACCCTCTGTAATTCACTTACTCTTCCTTATCTTGCCTTACATCCATCATTTTAATAAAGAGTTTATAATAATGAGGCATAGTTTCGGGTCACTGAACTACCGAGTTGAATATTATACTCTTGGTGATTTACTCATCATTGTATTTAGCATTGAAGAGTCGGCATGCTAGATATATTCCATTTTGTATATATAGATTGTAAATATCATGTACATTATATTTTATAAATAAATAGCAACACTGTGAAATTCTCCCCTCAAATAGTTTTAGACAAAGTCCATAGATTTGCAATAAGACTGACCATCAGAGCTTAATGAATTGAGCTATAAGGAAAGAATGATAAAAAACAGATAACAATGAAGAATAGCTTGCACGTTCACAGCGTATCCTATAAGATATTAAGAGGTAAACTCATAATAAGCAACAATATCGCTCATTTTTAAATTCAACTGGTGTATCGTATTCTGACGTAAACAAGTTGGGTAAGACATTACAGTAAGTTGGATAAGTAGGAGGGAAAACACTTTATCAGCAAATAAGTCATAATACTTCAGCTGCTGTGGCCTCAACTGCAAACAAAAATATTTATAAAATCAAAATTCACTACATTTTATTTGACCATAAACATATGCAAGATGTAAAAATAACTGTCAACATTTAATGCGCATCAAATACATCAATGGCAACCATTAAGGGTGATAGCAACAATAGTGATGAATAGTAAAAGAGTAAGCAAGTGGTCTGACACTTTCTTGGGGCACAAAGTCAACCTCTCCATCGCCCCAGCACCACTTAAGCGAGCACCAAAAGGTTTTGGAAAGATAAGAACTTCTATAAAATTTAATTAAGATAAGGCTTTGAGCACCTCCTGCTAGTCACTCGGTTACCTCCACGAAGGAAGAGAAGAAAAATACTCGAAGGTAAGCGGCTGTAATATTTATAATAATATATTATTGTCCAATAAGAAAGTTTAATAAAAATACCAGATAACGTAAAGATAACTACGGGTTACAATAAAATTGCAAACATCTCACAACTAATGAAAATTTAACTAACTTTGTTTTGCTTAACATTTATTTCAAATTAAAATAGATGTAACAAACATAATTTGTCATGTCACGTGTGTATATATATATATATATATATATATATATATATATATATATATATATATATATATATATATATATATATATATATATATATATATATACCGGCTACTTTACCCGCTACTTTATTGTGTTCCTTAAAGGTAAGGTCTTCCGACGTGAGTACACCCAAATCCTTTACATTGCCTTTTCGGTCTGGTTCCCCATCTGAGGTGGTTCCACAGGCGTGTGTGTGTGTGTGTGTGTGTGTGCTCTCCTAGTTTTGCTTGCAGGGGTTGAGTTTCGGCTCTTTGGTCTCGCCTCTCAACTGTCGGTCAGCTGGTGTACAGGTTCCTGAGACTATCGAGCTCTATCATATTTACATTTCAATCTTTATATGGAGTCAGCTTTCACCACAACACTGCCTAATGCATTAAATTTTTTAACTACCTTTACGCTGAAAAAAATCCTTTTAATGTCTCTGTGACTCATTTGAGTACTAAGTTTCCACCTATGTTCCCTTGTTCATGTTTCGCCCATTCTAAATATTTTGTCTTTGTCCACCCTGTCAATTCCTCTGAGAATTTTGTGATGCGATGTCTTGGCGTGGAGCTATGATTAATGTGCACACACCAATTGGTTAAGCAGTATTCGATTTGGCTTTTAACTGGATGGATGACTGTTTTGACAACCTCGTCTATATAATAAGGAATACACAAAGAAACGCAGCAAATCTTAAATATAGAAAGCAAGTCCCAAACACACCCTGCTACAACGTAATCTTTATCCTTCCCATTCTCTCTCATCATGAGTGCTGGTGTAAAGAGGGATGCAGATATTTGCCCAGTCTTGAGTAAACCTCTAGTTAATGGAACAACATTTGAGAATGTACCTCACAAGCACCATCACACAAGTGTGTGTGGGAAGGGTGCCAGGGAGACCTCCATATTGCCAGAGCATACTGTGTCTCACAGAGGATTTGTAGATACATTGTATCGAAGTTTGTTGCATTGCAATAATTTGCCTTTCAATTAAAACATGTAATTTGTATTCCACTTAATGCATTATTTATAGCTCAACCATCCGTATTCAGGCTACTCTACCCACCAGGCCGCGATCATTTATAAAAAGCAAGGAAAAATTATATGTATTATCTTGTTAACCATCATTTGTACAACATTACCGAGGAGCCACAGAGTGATTGTTAGTTACAAGTTTCGTTAGTAGTTCTTCGGCAAGGTTGTACCCTAGCTAGATAGGTAACGAGATAGTTCCTCTAGCTGTCCTCGAGCTCGTAGTCTGAGGTCAAGAGCAGTGTGTGTGTATCAATAACACTTAGTGGCTGTAATTAATATTTTAACGTTATTGTTAACTTCACTTTACAGATAATATTGCTAATAATATATATTATACGTAACATTATATATATCATAACTAATATTTTATAACATATTAATATATTATAATGATACAGTATGATGATTATTTCATGATGTGTGATTATAGTGCTATCGGTATATAATTTCTGCATCTGCTTTACTGCCTTCTTGGGAGGGGCTCAATATCCGTTCTTTTAAGTATGTCGGGGATAACATCAGTATGTAGGCTTCATCTTTAGGGCCAGTCATTTTTTATTTTTATTTTTAATGAGCATTGAATTTCAGGAATCTGAAATTCAGATTCACGCACTCAGCCTCGTTCTGAGTGCGTGTTTATGCTGCATATGGTAATCTCCAAGTCCAGTGGAGTTGAGGTGACATCTGATATATAATTGTATATTGGTATCACGTTCATGAGGAATTCGTTTAGATTGTTAATATTCAGTGCGATATACAATGGATATATAAACCATGTTTATTTATCGATGTGCAGATAAATAAACCAGGTGCAGTCTAGCTTATTTATCGAGTATATGATTTTATAAGAAAATTGAGTAAACAATGTTACGACGAGTGAGTAGTCTCAATGTCGTGGTTGGATCCTTGGTTGATCTCTTAAGTTTCACCTTATTTTGCTGATGCTATGTCTGCTTAGGCGCAGTAATTAATCAACGGCGATGAGGTCATAAGCTTGCACCTAGATGAGTGGGAAAGTTTATGGTTCACGACATTGTGTGAATTCTCTAATGAACGGGAGCATTTGGGAAGCAAAATAATATTGTCCATGTCACGAATGCTTCCGAGAATTGAATTAAGGAGATTCAGAACCAAGTAAATAGTCAATGCCAGGACTGGATTCTTGGTTGAATTTATGTTCCAATTCTTTGGAGTGAATCTATGGCAGAGTGAAAATTTCACCGCCATGCTGTTGAGTCTGAGTCTCCTGAAAATATTTTTATGAATTCCGAAAAAATTAAAGGATTATAAAAAACACTGTTTATTTTATACACGTCTCGCTCATGTAGGACTTTTATATAATATTTAATAAACAAAAACGCTCTACTGATCTAATCTATATATAGTTATATATATGACCGGAAAGAGCCCAAAATATTATCGAACAAAAAACTATCAGTCTCTATTTAAGGAAAAATAATATAATAACTAATACTCACAAAACAACTGTGTTCCAAAACAGGTTCTGATTTGTTTATAAAATTCCCAAATTCACAATAAAATATTCAAAATGAAAGTGTAAATCCTTCTGATTCCTGAAAACTATTGAATCTCATAACACTAGTTGGAAACACTTTCGTTAATTTTGTATTGAAGAGAAAAAAACTCAAAAGTATAAATGAAAAATAATATTTGTTTTTCGGTCCCCTGTTTGTAATTTCACACGGTGTGTGTGTGTGTGTGTGTGTGTGTGTGTGTGTGTGTGTGTGTGTGTGTGTGTGTGTGTGTGTGTGTGTGTGTGAACCTGTTCACCGTTAACTCAAAAGTGAGGAGATTTGTTCGCATTTAATTTTATTTCAAATTATTCTCCAGCCCGTGGAAAAAGTGCAAATAATGACTGTCGCCAACGTCAACTGTCAGCAGCTGACATATAAATCTGGCAACTAATTGACACGATCGGTGTTTTATACTGATAAATAACAAAGGGCTTTTTACATATATATTTATTATTTGTATACTGAAGGTTCATGCCTCGTTAGACCTAAAAAAGACTAGGTTAGGAGTTTTTGTTACATTGTTTTATGGAGTGTTTACAGTACAAGCTCTCTCTGTAGTGGGTGTTGTGAGGAGGTAGAACCACCTTCATCAGAGGTAGAACTATTTGGTTGATAGAACCCGAATGCACGGGGGAATTGTGTGAAACCCCGGTTAGGCTTCAGTGAAACCTCAGGATCCTCGTGGGTGCAGAAACACTCCAGGTTGCAATTATTTTGACCATGTCGTGTTACAGTTGACTAGAGCGCGTCTGGGATCATCCAGAGCATAGATTCAAACCCTCATGAAGGCCCTTGTGGATTTGTTTATTCCTCATTCTTGAAATGTACTACACACACACTTACTGTTTACAAGTTAATACCTTCTATACCTGGACTTCCACCTCCTGGGGCTCGTGCGGCCCAGGCTCTGCTTCAGGAGGCTGGAGTCGTTCTTGGCCTTGATGGGGTGGTTCTTTTCTGGCCCAAACCACGGCGGTCTCTGAATTTGGAGTCCCTGTGCCTTCTTTCACCAACTTCCAGGTCAACTCCGGAGCTCATGGTTCCTGCGACGGCGCTGGAACCAATCGTATTGGTGTTTGCCTTTCTATTGGAGACTTTCGACGCCGTTGAGAGGGGGGACCTGCTGCTTGGGTAACAGCTTCTCCTCCGTATCAGCCTAACCCTGGCTTTGCGCCCTCTAAAGGTCACTGTAGATCGACAACCAGAGTACAACTCCATAGTCTCCTGAGGCTGATGGATGCCTGCTACTACTATGCCTTATATCCGAGATGCTCATTTGAAGACATTTTAAAAATCTGTCTTAACTAGTGCTTTCTAGTCTGTAAAATTAGCAATGTATACTCGCACTGCGTGTGCTGCTGCGTCACAGTTTAAGAGGATCCCAAACCCAAGCTGGTTGGGCTTTAGCATGGTGGCTGCTTCCTGGCTGACTGATCTCACCGCAGCCTTAGCTACTGTGGGCCGAAGCGTGTTGCCAACTACAAGGGATCTGACTTCCCATCTTCCCTTTTTTAAACACAGAGTGCTACTCTTAAATAAGAATGCACCTGCCAGACACATGTTAGGGAATCTTGTGAGTTCAACCTAAAGAATCTGAGCAACGTTGCTAGGGGCTGGGTTTAACACCTGTTGGGATCCTTGTCCTGTGAAGTCTGCTAATATGAGTCGTTAATCACAGGACCAATGAATTACCAGCACTTTATCCTGCTAATCTAAGTGGAGAAGACATGACTGCTTTATGCACCTCAGATTCTTGAACAGTTAGGCGTTCTGTTCTAGGGTTATTATCCTGGGGATCACCGTTATTGTTTAGAGCTCCGTGTGGGTGTTTGTCTTGTTGATCATGTGCTGCTGTGGTGGTGGATCTGTGGGCAATTCTATCCTCTCTGATTGCAACTCTGACTGCACCCGCAATATTGCCCTCTTCATTTTTCTTACTACTTTGTCCTCTAATTTTGACGTTCCAGCTGAGCTATTGTTGAAATTCTCTGGCGGGTGTTCTTTGTAGGAGAGAGAAGGAGAACTAGTTTATCTTCTTTGGGAATTCTTTAATAGCCCAAATTACTGAGGTTGCTAATGACTTCTCCCCTTGGTGGTATGACAAGAGATGAGTTTCAGATAATAAGAGATTGTGCAATGCTTGGACGGTTCCTGGAGCATTATTGACTTATTGTCAGATGGAGAGTGAAAGTAGATGTTGCTTGCTGGTAGGCAGCCCTGGGGATGAGCAGCAAATTTCTAACAAACGTTGCTTTGATTCCTTTAATCAGATTATCTTTTGAAATGACGATGAGGAAGTTTTCAGAGAAAAGACATGCATGTTCTTCAGTTATTTAAGCACAGGTTTCTGAGAAAATTCATCACCATAAACGTTAAAATGAAAACACAAATAACCGACGAAAGTTACTTAAAAATTATATATAAAAAGTACAAAAATTTATGAAAATGAATGTCAGTTAAAATGCCAAGACAATAAAAATCTAATGAAAGGAAATAAAATGTAAAAAGCAGAAAATATGTACAAAATAAAAGAGTAGGCGCTAAAAGACCAAACATTCATCGTGAAGACGAAAATTAGTGGATGAACAGTTGAGTCAAGGACTAAGTAATTACTCGACGACAGTCTCATTTTTGCGATCTACATGGATTCCAAGATATTGGGATCTAGTCGATGACACTTGAAAGTCAAAACTTTGAAATTACTGTAAGTGAGGGAATTGCTAATTTTGTTCACAGTGATCTCTAATAGCAGGAGACGCAACTTGCCAGGAGAAAAAAAACTGTGCAGTAAGAGCTATTCGTAAGCTGGCAGTAATGGTGTTTAAGGTGTCGTGAGGTATTCCCCACATACCGTACGCTCTAGTTTGAACATTCTAAAAGGTTAACAACACTTGGTATCATGACCAAAAAAAAACACACTAGAAAGTGAAGGGACGACGACGACGTTTCGGTCTGTCTAGGACCAATCTCAAGTCGATTGTGAGTGGTCCAGTCCTCACAATCGACTTGAGAATGGTCCAGGGCGGACCGAAACGTCGTCGCCCCTTCTCGTTCTAGTGTGTGGTTTGGTCAACATATTTCAGCCACGTTATTGTGACTCCTCGTCTGCACCAGGTATGATATCACAAGGTAATGGGTGTCTGAATTTTAAATAGTTTTTATTAGTAGGATTATTAGTAAACACAAAGCGAAAGCTTGCAAGTGGATGGGACTGTTAAGACGTCCATTTCTAATATGATAGTTAACAGTACCCAAATAAGGAAATATCATTATATTAATATACTTAGGGACTGTGAAAAATTAAAATATTACGTAAGAATTTTGTATTTTAGATGATTCGTTTAGAAATTAATATTTTTTCCTATGAGCCAAAATTACAATAAGGGAATTTATAAATTCATTGCTTTTAGATATTTATATTTGAAAAAAATAATAAACTCTCCCGTGAAAACTTGCATCAACGGCTGGAAGTGGAGAGCACAGAACTTTCAGCCTTATGATCTCTAGATATATTGCTGCAGGATACTATCAAGCTTTAGATTCCTCTCCGATATTGCTCTTGCAAATGCTTCCTTGTTTCTCAGAGCTAGGACTCTCTCTTGATGTTAAGTCCTTTACATGTCCTGTCCGTGGTAAAGTTGTGGTTGCCTCACGCTTGCCTCTGCAAGTCCCCAGAGGCTCTAAACAAACGCAAACTCAAGCAATAACCTCATGTGAATGAGGAATAAAATTGCATCCACACTCTGACTTTCTCCAGAAGGAAAGACCTGAAAGCATATAAAGCTTGGAGCCTCAAGGGCTTGAGGCACTCAGGGGTATTGGCCTCAGGCAGTGTCTCACACCAGCCTCTTGCAAGACTCATACATACACGTTCACGCACACACACGCGCACGCACACACACACACACACACACACACACACACACACACACACACACACACACACACACACACACACACACACACACGGGGGCCTGTGGCTGAGTGGACAGCGCTTGGGACACATAATGCTAGGGTCCGGATTCGATCCTCCAGCGATGACGGAAAACAAATGGGCAGAGTTTCTTTCACCTTGATGCCCCTGTTACCTAACATTAAATAGCTATCTGGGAGTTAGACAGCTCTTAAGGGCTGATTCCTGGTGGGGTGTGTGATAAAAAAAAAGCTAATTGACACTTGAGAGGCAGGCCGAAAGAGCAGAGCTAAACACCCGCAAGCACAACTAGGTGAATACAATAGTTTGTGTACCCGAAAGCAGTAGGAAATCTAGCGTCATGTCCATGTATTCCATTGTAGGATTCTTGTAAAACATTTTCTGGTTCTTGTAATCTTTCGTTAGGTCACTTTAATTTAGTGTCAAGGCCATGAAGTATTTTTTAGGTCTGTGTAATCTATTGTCACGACACTGTAATGTACTGTCCAGCTTTGTAAAATATATTCAGGTCCTTCGAATTTATTGTCAGGTCTCTGAAATCAAATTTGATGCAACTGTAATGAATTATCCGCTCCCTGTAATTTATTGTCGCCTCTTTCATCTATTATTAGAAAATTGTTATTTATTGTCAGATCTTTGTCTTTGCTCAAGTAACAATAATCGAGTGCCAGGGCCCTCAAATGTATTGCCATTTTACTTCCTCTCAACCCTCCCTCTCTCTCTCTCTCTCTCTCTCTCTCTCTCTCTCTCTCTCTCTCTCTCTCTCTCTCTCTCTCTCTCTCTCCTCTCTCTCTCTCTTTATTACCTCATAGCTGTTTCATTAATTAACTTATTTTAAGGCATTTCCCTTGCATTTACCTTAATTTTGTTATAATCTTATCTATATATGTCACTGGAAAGGTAAATACTTGACAGAATACTTAATGTTTGAAATAGGAAAAAGATATTTCGGAGCTAAAACTCCGACTCGACAAACAATTCGTGAAAGATTGAAGATCAAAGACGACCTCGAAAACTTGGAGTGGAAGTCCATTCCACAAGATGGCTGCGGAACGGCAAAAAGAGGTATCGAAGTTTCCTATTTTTAGAATGGTGGAAGAGACACATTACCTGCAGGAGGTAATGTCTCTCTTCCACCTATGTGTCTGTTTGATATAATATTCGAGTTTGACAAACCTTTTCGCCTGACAGGAGCACTTTTGAAACAAGATAACGCTTGCACCAGATAACCATAAGGACGGTTCTTGCGTGTTGCAGATTGTGAACCACAGTTACCAATGATCATTTCTTCAGTGAAGGTGTTTTTAACAGTATCCAGATACCACTCGACGACACAGTTATTTAAATTTAAACTGAACCTCATCCCTATTTTTGCATGCATGGATATAAGTGTATATATTGAGATATGTGTGTGTGTGTGTGTGTATGTATGCAGGGGAATATACGTTCATGTATGTGAGTGAGCGTGCATACGTGTATGTATATATAAGTGCATATTTATATACATGCATGTTTATATGTGCATGTATATACGTGTGTGTGTACGCGCCCCCATGTGTAGGTAGTCGAGTGAGTGTGATTTCCACAGGAGTTTTTCCTGCACTACATGTTGTTTTAGATTTAGCTACTCAGAACGAAATGTCCCTGTAGCACGGGCTATGGTGAGCCCATAAGCCTGCACTACAATCAAAGCTCTATTTTCTAGCAGCGCTGAGCCATCAGCATTCTACTTGCTCAAATGTATCGCTGGAGGCCCTACTACCTTCACTCTGATTACCCCATTGGCTGCATGCATCTCTAGCCCCCTTCTCTCCTCTTTTTACCATTTGACTGAATCCCCTTGCCCATTATACCATGTCTTGAGTCCTGTCCAGCACCTCCTCACTCCTCTCTGTCCCACACCGTCCATTACTCAGGATCACTAGCTCTTAAGGGGAAACAGAAGATCACGCTGGAAGCAATTAGCATGTGTATAAGGTTATTGTCCCTGGCCTGGCTTGCTCAGGGCCTCTCGGTGAGGCGCATAATGACATCTTCGCGCCAGCTCCAGCTTGTCACTGGCCGGGGTGCTCGGTGCTAAATTATGATACTCTCTCTCAGACTCTGCCGACTAATCTCATAAATTCCATGCATACGTCAGCGGGTATTGAGGTGGTGCTAGTGTACATATCACCTTTATACAAATACATTGATATTTATAAGAAAAATCGAACGAACTTAACCCTAAATATTACTAATGCTATCAAATTTATTTCTCTATGTAGACCATTCCTGCTCTGCAATTTAATATAATCATTCTTAATAAACAAATTAGTCTCATGGATCAGATTGGGGGAGACCACACTACAGGTACAAGGGCACATGTGTAGTCCCTTGACCACTACTGTGATCAGCGGACCTCAGTCCCCTCTCACCGTTATCGGAGTTCGGTTCAATCGTACACAGGATTCTCACATTTAGTTCTTTTTTTTATGTATGATCGTATATGACTCCAGTCTTCTAATATATTTCAATGGAGTATCAATAAGATATTCGTCACAATCCGCCTCTTCTGATTCCAGTCCCGAGCCGTTTTCCAGGAGATATACTCGGGTTCAGGGAGCAGTAGACAAGGATGGGACACTTGGCCCAGCAATTATTCCCTTTCATTAGCTAAATGGAGGTCCCATAGTAGTCGTCTGTCCCATTGTTTGTCTGTTCCTCAGGTCAAAGGCGTCTTATCACTTGAGGAACTGGCTCATTTACCTCTATGCTTCCCAGGAGGATCTCTTATGCTTAAAGCTGGCCCAAGACCGTCGAGAAACTGCTGGTCGCTTAAGCTTTGTATCTCTTCCAAACCCCCATTCTCATAATCTCTCCCACCTCTCCTCCATCCCTCCTTCCCCATCATACCCCTCTCCAATCATCCTTCCCTCCTCAAACTGCACCTGCAGAAGCTTATTGTCTAAAATATCTCCATATTCCATTACGGTCAAACCATTAGTGTCAAAACCTTCTCAAAAATGCTCCAGGCTTTTATGAGCTGAATCTTGATTTTATTTAAGCACAAAAAGTGTGCACAGTTCGAAGGAACATTTTACGAGAAATATCTGGAATGCGATGGTCTCTGCGGAAATTTTATGGAGTATATATTTTATCTCGATCTGACTTTTTTTATTTCAAATTATGACGTTTTCAGACCTAGTTTCTTTGACAAATTGTTTTATGACGGAGATGTATATATATATATATATATATATATATATATATATATATATATATATATATATATATATATATATAATATATAATATTATTATTATCCGTTTAAAGAGCTCTGAAAGATAAGCAAAAATTGTAATTGGTATCATTTTAGCTTTAGTAGCTAATGGTGAATTCAGTATCAACGTTGCTGCTTGCAAGTGCAGGGTTCGATCCCGTAAGGTGCAAGTGATTGAATAGTCCTTCACTCCGCCTTTGTTCTCATACACCTTTCAAGAGCTTTATAGACATACTAGCTCATGTTTTGTGTGTGTGTGTGTGTGTGTGTGTGTGTGTGTGTGTGTTTGTGTGTATTCACCTAGTTGTATTCACATAGTTGTTCTTGCGGGGGATGAGCTCTGCTCTTTCGGCCCGCCTCTCATGTAACTAACTACTAACTAATGTTTTTTTTCCACACACACACACAAACCCTGGAAGCAGCTCCGTAACAGCTGTCTAACTCCCAGGTACCTATTTACTGGTAGGTAACAGGGGCCTCAGAGTGAAAGAAACTTTGCCTATTTGTTTCTGCCTGATCCGGGAATCGAACCCGGGCTACAGAATTACAAGACCTGCGCGCTGTCCGCTCAGCTACCAGACCCCGTGTGTGTGTGTGTGTGTGTGTGTGTGTGTGTGTGTGTGTGTGTGTGTGTACTCACCTAGTTGTACTCACCTAGTTGTGCTTGCGGGGGTTGAGCTCTGGTTCTTTGGTCCCGCCTGTAAACTTGTGTACAGATTCTGGAGTCTATTGGGCTCTCTCATATGTACGTATGAAACTGTATGGAGTCTGCCTCCACTACATCCCTTAATGTAAAGTTCTAGTATAATATATAGTTTTAGTACATCATAATGTATAGTTCTAGTATCCCTTAAGGAATAGGTGTAT
This sequence comes from Procambarus virginalis, assembly GCA_020271785.1. Lineage (NCBI taxonomy): Eukaryota > Metazoa > Arthropoda > Malacostraca > Decapoda > Cambaridae > Procambarus > Procambarus virginalis. Next base: position 7,588,595 of record WNGS01000411.1, read on the forward strand.
GTTCCAAGATAATATTTCTTGTTTCTAACTTCATAAGTCATTAGTACTACTGATGGAGAACCTGTAAGATTACAACTGAATATGGCAGCTCTCTGAGATTTGTAATTCAAGGGGGAATATGTATATTTTCAATCCATTTTCTCTTAAGCTTTCAATGTAAGGTTATACATACAAATGTTGTTCCTGCGTGCTGAGGTGAAGACATGTTGTAGCATTTAGTTAAATAATAAATGAAAGAAAACATCCATAATGTCTTGCATAAATATGTTATATTATACCATAGTTATATACAAAGAAAACATCAAGTCAGAATAAGCCGCTTTGTGACTCAGCACACACGCGAGAGGTCTATCTATCTTGATGTGTAGGGACTGTAGGCGTTAGGATTATAATAGAAGCTTTTACTTAGCCCGTGACCCAGGCCGTGGCCATGACCCAGGCCGTGGCCATGACCCAGGCCGTGGCCATGACCCAGGCCGTGGCCATGACCCAGGCCGTGGCCATGACCCAGACCGTGGCCAGCACCATGGGCCACCACGTGGGCACCATGAGACGCCCCATGCTTCTTGTCCCCCTCGTCAAAGACATGTATGCTGTGGTCGACCACGTGAGCCTCGTGCCCTAAGTCATGACTCACGGCGTGGCCCAGCCCATGATGGCCGTGACCACCACCATGTCCGTAGCCTGCAACATGGCCCACACCATGGCCATGGCCTACTGCAAGACTGGCACCGTGGCCTACAGCATGACCAATACCATGACCATGGCCTACTGAATGACCAAAACCATGGCCATGACCTACTGTAAGACCCACACCATGGCCTAATGCATGACCCACACCGTGGCCTACTGCATGACCCACACCATGGCCTACTGCATGACCCACACCATGGCCTACAGCATGACCCACACCATGGCCTACTGCATGACCCACACCATGGCCTACTGTATGACCCACACCATGACCATGGCCTACTGCAAGGCCGACACTATGCCCATAGCCTACTGCATGACCCAAACCATGGCCATGGCCTACTGCATGACCCAAACCATGGCCATGGCCTACTGCATGACCCAAACCATGGCTATGACCTATTGCAAGTCCCACACCATGACCTCCATGACCCACACCATGGCCTACTGCATGACCCACACCATGGCCATAGCCTGCAAAATGGTCCACACCATGGGCTACTGTATGACCCACACCGTGACCCACACCATGGCCTACTGCATGACCCACACCATGGCCTACTGCATGACCCACACCATGACCTACTGCATGACCCACACCATGGCCTACTACATGACCCACACCATGACCTCCATGACCCACACCATGGCCTACAGCATGACCCACACCATGGCCTACTACATGACCCACACCATGACCTCCATGACCCACACCATGGCCTACAGCATGACCCACACCATGGCCTACTGCATGACCCACACCATGGCTTACTCCATGGCCCACACCATGACCTACTGCATGATCCACCACATGGCCCACATCGTGGCCCACAGCATGGCTAACCCCATGACCCACTGCGTGGCCAACACCATGGGCTACTGCGCCGTGTCCAGCGAGACCTCCGTGTCCGAAGCCGTACTGAGATGTTGCCGTTGCCTTTGGAAGTGGTGTTGCCTTGGCAGTCGCCTTTGCCTCCGCCGTGGGCACGGCTGCGCGCCTGACCAGGCCGTGAACGGGAAGGTAGGAGTTGGCTCCGTATGGCTGGTAGGACACTCCGTGACTCACGACATGTCCCAGCCCGTGTCCGTGCCCGCCGTCACCATGGCCATATCCTAGACCATGACCGAATCCAGCACCGTGACCGTGTCCGAGACCGTGCCCATGTCCGAAGCCGTGCCCATGTCCGAAGCCGTGCCCGTGTCCAAAACCGTACCCATGTCCAAAGCCGTGTCCATGCCCTCCATACCCGGAAGTGAATCCATATTCCGAAGCGTAGTTATGACCTCCATGACCATGCGCAATGCCGTGCCCGGCTCCAAATCCATGTCCTAAGCCATGTCCGTATCCTAAGCCACCACCAAGAAGGATGTGGCCAAGACCCAAACTAGCGCCGTGTCCATGACTAACGGCATGCCCATGGTCGACGCCATGCCCGTGGCCAATAGAGTGGCCAATCCCATGTCCGTAGCCAATAGAATGACCGATGCTGTGTCCGTGACCAATAGCGTGCCCAATGCCATGCCCGTGGCCAATAGCGTGTCCGTGGCCAATAGTGTGTCCGTGTCCAATAGTGTGTCCGTGTCCAATAGCGTGCCCGATGCCATGCCCGTGGCCGACAGTGTGTCCGTGATCGACAACATGGACTTCACTGTGGCCGTGTCCGTGTCCACCTGGGGATGGCTTCGCTTCGCGCTTCTGGTGTTCGGCTTCCTCTGGGGAAGGTTGGGTCTCCCGTCTATGTTGTTCGGCTGCCACGGCGACGACCAGGAGTATGACAACCTGACGGAGACACAAACATAGCTACAGTCGTCAGGGTATTGACAGTAGAATTAATACAGTTCGTCAGGTTGACTACCACGCCCAGAACATTTAACTTATAATGCCTTTAACCAAACTAAAGAATATTTAATAACAATTTCGCACGAGAGAGGCATTCACCGGCATTTACTGAACTTAGCAAACTTGTCACATACTTTGAAATCTTTTAATATTAATTAATGTCGCATTTATTTTTTTTCTATTAAAGTTAAAGGCTCCATAAACGTAAACTAAAGGCTCCACATATCTAAACTCACAAATTTCTGTTTAGTTGCGTTTATGGAAACCCTTCCAAGTGTCGTGAAAAAAGTGTGCTCTAAAGAAAATGGTAAAATTTTTATTTTTGTTATAAGGATAAATATAGTATTCGATCATGTCAGAAATCTAATGTACATTTGGAAGATTATGACCAATCAATTCATTGGACACGGTAAAAAAAAGTTGCCTTATACAAATTATCAGTGCTCTGAGGGATACTTGAATGCAATTTAATTGAATTGTATGATTATATTTAAAATAATACCTTCGGATTGTATATAATTTAATTTATAGCAGCATTGTTATTATTTTAATTTGATTTTTGTTGGTAATTATTATTTGTATTATTACCAGTATCATTATACATTAAAAAATGACTAATCTACGTCGTTTTAAAAGTAAAACGGTGAACCAAATGTGAATGTATCGAGAGGAAAACCATATAGCAGGAATTAAATAAAGCTCACAGGGCAGCACGTAATGTTAGGAAAACTTAGCAGGCACAGAAATAATGTAATGCAAATAAGATTTCTCGTTAATTACACTTAATAAGGAAGGCAATTTATCAGGCTGTATATAATGGACTGTTGTGATAACAGCCTGAAGGGTAAGGCTCGCTTCAGCTGTGTGATTTACAAATTTGCGTTTCCTGGATTAGGGAAAGGTAGCATGTTTATAGTGCGTGTGTGTGTCCTCCCATGTGTGGTCTGAGCAGAATAATTTCATGTGCCTCCAGAATAGTGTTCGTTTTCTCTGCTTACGGATGGGGAACACTTCTGTGTAGTAAGTCAGTGTTTCTGTGCCTGAAGTGGAACTCTCTTGTAAATATTGTCTGATTAATATAAATGGAACACCTGTATACCCGTGTATGATAATTTTGTGAACGAAAATTACCATACATCCGTGTATTAACACAATATTCATGTATTCTATATTTCAATCAACATCCTAATAAACTCAGAAAGTTGACAGGCTATCCAAGTGAACACGAATATTTAAATATAGTAAGACTGTGACTCTGGGAACTCACCAGGCACCTCATGGCTGCGGTTGTCAGGTGGCGAGCGACTGATGACAGACATGGCCAGTGTGCCACTATATACCAGGCAGCTAGTGCCGTCTCGGGTCACCTGCTGCGAACCGGCGACCAGAAACCCTCAAGTCATCAGTCATTCGCTGTCCAAATTTCCCGTGCGCTGGCCGACCCATCGGGCCGAACCTCTCGCCAAGGCTGTTCTGCACCACCCGCTCTGGGAATATAACTTTTATTTTCATGGTAAAAATTGTATATCTATTTTATAAACATCATGAATAAAATGTTGGATATTCTTGGAATACTCAGTATGGAATAGTGCATAAAGATATTTGCGAAAAGGATAAGTACGTCAAATAATAAATAATTAGAAGCGAGAGTTACACAGGTCCGATGTTTAGGAACACAGCGTACAATTCCTTATTCCTATTTTTTTCCGCAATAACACATTGAGTTACTTTTAATTTATCCCAAAAATCCCAGGATAACAATAATTTGCAGGTCACACATTCGCAAAATTTATTACTAACATGTCTGATGGAGGAGTCACCTTGACTCGGGACTCAGGCAGGGTGACGGGAGGGTAGATTCCTCTCCACAGTGAGGCGCGTTCTGCTAACTCACACCTCAACCTGCCTATTACCTACAGTTATTATGGAGTGTGAGGCTGCAGAATGTGCCTTATGATAGGTTTCATTGCCACGTTATGTAACACTTGACTTTTTCTCCGTTACGATAAGTGTTGGTCTTTACTTGTTACTGTGCTATTAGGAACTTGATTTACCTGCTCCTGGCAGTTTATCAGACATGTCATCGGATTATATTCATACCACCCTAATCCGGACGCTCTTAAGCTTCTATAAAAATATAACAAAACAAGTATTAATACTGTACACTCTAAACACACTCACTCCCTCCTCAGTTTCCTTCACTTTCTCTATCTGAGGACACTAGATATGTATGGAAGGGGAACATGCCTCCCACCCCCAACTGTGGTGGGCCCATGGTTTGTTAGCTAACAATGAAAGCATAGTTAACAACTGTTAGCTCGACATCTCTTCTACCCCTCTCCCCCCCCCCACCACCATCTCCTATTATTGATATTTACCGGCAAATTGTGATGAAATTTTCTTGTTAAATTTGCAGGCATCAGTGTGTAATGATTGCAAATTAAATTAATTAAATATATATACATAGGTGAGCACAGCTTGAATGGTTCCCAAGCACAGATATTACTCTAATCCTTTTGAAATTTCGAACTCCGGCTATCAGAGGTCTTCAGACAAGCAACACCTGTACCATTACCACTACACCAGCGATCGTTTCGTGATGATTGTTCGTGTAGTGGTCAAAGTGCTCAGTGCTGTTATTGGGGAGACTCTTAGCGGCGTGGGATCGAATCCAAAAAGGGGTCATAGAGTTATAGTAATGTATATGTTGCACCTAATAGGCCAAGTTGCCAAACAAGCCGAATTTTCTTTAACAATTATTTTTTTTCACAACTTTTTAATGGAATAATTTATCTTAATCTTTACTTTATGTGATTTGAATCTTTTTAACTTGAATTATAATTAACAAACTTTATCAAACCTAACATAACTTATCACATGCTAAGATAACTAAGTTAATAATTCATGTTCTTAATATAACATATAAATATTATTTGGAATATTATTGCTATTAGGCAATATATATATATATATATATATATATATATATATATATATATATATATATATATATATATATATATATATATATATATGTGTGTGTGTGTGTGTGTGTGTGTGTGTGTGTGTATATCACGAAAATGAACACGTGAATAAAAATGTGACAGTATCAGACCACGGAGGAAAATTGAAACAGGAATTTCCTTAAGTACTTTCGTATATTAATTCATCTTCAGAAGCGTTCTTCCTTCCAAAATGAAGGTACTTATAAAACGATGTGGTCAATCATGCAAATAATGATGTGATGGACTACTAGAAAGAAGACTTGTGTTGTTGAGTTCGGATGAACTGGAAATGGTTGAGTGATTATGTTGCTAATGAAAATTAAGTAAACCGCCCTAGACCATACACGTTATCTGAGGCCTAATATAGCACATATAGCACATATATGTGTTATTAGGCGAAGGATTAATTAAGTTGCTTAGCTCTATTTTTTTTCTTGACTCAATAAAGTGAATACTACCAAATTTTTCTCCCATTTTGTCCATCACGTTTATATCTATACGATCGTCCACATAGTTACAAAAAGTACTTTGCTTAGTATGCAAGGATGGTTTGCCTAGCAAGCAGAGTATTTTTTGTTATTTTCAAACATTTCTTTCAGAATTAGTTTATTCCGATTAATATTATTATAATATATTACAATCATGAATTACTGACTTGGGGATGTTAGGTTATGACAGGTCTTGTTCTACGCACTGTTACAGTAAAGATATGTTACAGAGTACTTAAATATTTTGTCATTTCTCCAGATCTGCATTTTTGAGTGGCTTCGTTTGATAGGAGATTTTCTTGTAAGGTACTGTTGCATTAGGAGAGAACGGTAATTTAACTATCGTAAGATGTTGGACGTAATTAGGTAGGGAGGTTTCGGCTTCGGTTGCTATAGTTTCCATTTATTCCTCCTCACTATTCAATACCTGTCTTTGAAAATTCTTCTATGTCTACTTTGTCAATTCTCATTAGAATTGTATATGTCGTTATCATGTCCTCCTTGTTCCTCATTTCCTTCAATGTGACGAGTTCAGATCCACCAGTATTTCCTCGCAGATCCATTCCCTCGTCTCAGGTACAAGCATTGTTGAATATGTTTTGACCTTGTACAGTTTTGTCCGGTGCTTTTGCAGGTGAGGGATTCCATGCCAGGTATTAATTCTCATGAGTGGATCTCACCTGGGTTGTACATAGACTCTTTTGTTAAACTTTCTGAAGACTACACGGACATTCGCAGATTTGTCATTTGCTTACGTGTGCAACAGGTATTAGAGTTGGAGTATTTCCTACTTCCAGGACTTCTCCTTTTACTACATACGTGAATAAAGTGAAGTTGCTTTCATTTTATTCGTATACTGTTGCTCAGGTCTTCTGTCTCCTGTTCCAGTCGTCATAACTTTTAATGGAGTATGTGAGGATCACTCTGATCAGGAGAAGGGAACGATCAGGAGAAAACGCCAAGCCATCACGACTATAGCACTTGTAAAGGATCAGGATTTGGGATGGGACGAGGTAGAAGGACTGGTGCCAAACCACTCGGACGGTCGAGGGTTAAACACCGACTTGAATTGAAGCGAGACTGTCACTCTACCGTCCAGCCCAGGCGGTTGGGCGAGACAGAGAGGAGCAGACAGAGATAAAGAGGGAGAGAAAAGGACGAGACAGAAAAAGACAGAAATTCCCGATTGCTCGCGAGTGGGTTAGTCACAGCCATCAAACTTTATTAATACTTTTCCAGGAAGAATTCGAGAGCTTCCAGAACCCCTTGTGACTCCAGACAAGGAGGGTGGAGAGCTTCATGAACTTCTGGAGCCCCTTGGCCTCCCACGTGAGCCAGTCGTAAAGATGGCGCCCGTCTCCAGCCTGAGTGTTTGTCAAGAAGTTTAAAATGTCAAATCGTATTGGGTGATCTCTGTATGCTCCTTAGTGTGGATGTTTATATTTCCTCACTTTCTTATCAACATACAAATAATGGTTTTCCTGTATTACTGGGAATGGAAATAATTGTGACAAACAAAACTTTGGCCGAGAATAATGACATTTAGGAAAGAATATTGGAATAGAAACTGTGAATAACGGTTTTACTCTAAAACTTTTAAAACAGATTTACTTACTCGCCTAAATGAGAATAACGTCAATGAGATTATGAACGACACAAATACAATTAAAATAAAGTTCTTCATACTTCAGCCCGTTAATTTGTATTACCTAGTAACGGACTCCTTACTTAAATATTTATATATGAATATTCATAATCTGACCGCCTGATTCATGACGTGTCAATTCACGTACATTAAAGTTAAAATTGCGACACTTAAGACAAGGGAATTTACATATTAAGGCATTATTCAATTGAACTGTAAAGATCTTGGGAACATAAATATGTATAGGCAGGTAAATCAACACAATACATATGGAGACATTTGAGAAATATATTTTTATTAAAATTATACTTTTGTTTATTAAAAACCGTCATAAAACAGCCATGGATGAGGCTGTCTGCCTCGCAGACAGACGATGTTTGTTCTGTTACTTCTTTTTACCTAATTCCATTTTTGTGCGTTCACCTTTGTAAACGCACATTAATGACATTATGTAAAAAGAAACATCGAACACTGTTTATGTAGCAGTGTTTAATACACGTAAATATGTGTATTTATGTATGAAGGTTAGATTAGCATTTTATAAGCACTACATCACCTTCCGTGACTGATGTTCAATAAATCATTGAACTATATGTTTAACAGATATCTAACCTTGACCATGGAGGACAGAAGAAAATGTCTATATGCTAGTTACCATTGCAAATGTGTGATCACGTCTGAGGTAGAAAATAATATAGAACAAAAAATCTAATCTTCTAAAGAGTTGTAGTCTACGCTGCTCCCTAAGTTCAAGTGGCACAAATATGAAACATTGTGATGACCTAAGGTCGTCCCATGTCTAATGAAATACCTGGTCCACTGCACGTGTAATCTTGATTTCAAATATTGCCTCTGTTCTCTGTAATGACACGGAGCAGGTAAAGAAGATTGGTGTGTTACCAGTGATTTCCCCACAGGCCAATTTAGCCACAGGTGTTATACGAAATGACCAACGAAATATACCAGACTATTTCTGTCTCTTGTTCGTAGGGATATTTTGAACAACAGTGTTCATTCAACCTGTCTTCTTGAACAGTATATCATATTTTGACGTATAAAATTCCATCGGCAAAAAATGCTGTATTATGAATCGTAGCAACACGCAAAATTGATGAGCTGTCACGGCTTATTTCCAGAAGTGGTGGGACAGGTAACAGTAGGGGTGAGACAAGTGACAGTGGTGATGGGGCAAGTAACAGTGGTGATGGAACAAGTAGTAATGGTATAAATGTTTGAAAACAATAAAAAAATTCGGTGATCAAATGAGACTTAATATCTTCGATATGTCATGATAATTATAATCTTTGTCAGTTTGACATTACAGCTTTGTACTACTTCCCAAATTTATTATATGCTTGCATTGTTTCCCTAGCGAGAGTGAGGAGAGAGCCTTCTGATTTGTTAAACATGGTATTTTTTATACAATCAGAACAGAACAGATGTCAAACATTTTCCTTTTATACTGTAGATCATTGCGTTATAAACCAATAGATCTTTTTATATCTTTTCATTTCCTTTCCTTTATGTTTTAACCATATAATCTTTCTTGCTTTCTGTGTTTTATTCATGTACACTCTTTTTCTTCTCTTTCTCTCTCTATATTCCCCATGTACTCCATTAAGCATAACAAATAGTTTATAAACCATGATTTTTTGTGGTGAATATAAAAAACATTTAAAGAAATAAGATTTAATAATTATATGACAATGCTCGTCAGTGGTGTCCGTAGCCGTGGCCATGTCCGTAGCCATGGCCATGTCCGTAGCCATGGCCATGTCCGTAGCCATAGTGGGGCGCGACGTAGGCGCTCTTCCTCTGGTAGGAAAGACCATGGCCAGGATGCTCCACGGCCGCCTTGTATCCATAGGAAGCTCCGTTTCCGTGTCCAACCTCGTAGGAGTAAACTTTGCCATGGCCATAACCGTGGCCATACCCATGACCACCACTGTGTCCTCCATGGTGAAGGCCGTGACCCCCATGACCCGACACATGAACACCATGGTGTAAGTCGTGACCACCATGGACGACTACATGGCCACCATGGTGGAGGCCATGTGCTCCGTGCCCCACATGATGGCCACCATGATGAATGGTTGTGTGGACGACTTTATGACCATGATGTACATTATGACCAATACCGCCATCGAAACCATGACCAATGTCGCCACCGTGGCCATGGCTTACGCTGTGAACGATGCCATGATCCAGCCCGTGTCCGAAACCAATACCGTGGCCAATGCTGTGCCCTGAACCATGGCCGATGCCGTGGCCTAATCCGTGACCGTGAGTGATCCCATGGCCCAAGCCGAGACCCAGGCCATGGCCAACCGCATGGCCACCATAGGTAGGCTCAGCCTCCCGCTTTTCCTTGGCTGTCACGAGGGCAGCACACAGGACAACGATCTGGCGAGAGGAAGACATTCATTAGTCACTGATGGCTCATGTCATTACTAATTACAACAACGTGTCCATGATGAACTATTTATATATCTTTGTTTATGACGAGAGTTATTAACGTCTAATTATATGAAGTTGGAAGAAATTTAAATTAAACAGATTATCACTGATGTCTAAAGTAATTAACATATCCTACGTATCAGCGTGAAGAACTGAGCATAGGGATTATGTTGATGATTCTTTTCCAAAGGAAATATATCTTTTTTATATACAATTATGTACCTATGTTAATTAAAATAATGAAACGACATAAATAAATATATGCATAAGGTGTCACACATGTTAACAAAATGTAATTAGTGGAACAGCAGCGTTAGTAAGGTTTCAGCAGTACACGTGAAAATCCAAGAGGTCCGGACCCTGGAAAATTGACGGGTGAGGCCCAAGAGTTGAAGCTCAAATTTTTCTTCCTCACAAGTTAAGCTGCATAATTATTTACTGTTCTAGTCTCTGATCATAGGATGCAGGCCGTCATCTGTGATTTATTAAGTATGCTGCTCGTGTCACTACATATAACTTGAGACCTGACTGAACTCACCAGAGTCTTCATGGTGGTCCGTGTCGGTCGAGGCACTGAGGGCGTGTGGTCAAAGTTTCGGGTCGTGAACCTTATATACTGACACCAGGCGGGTCCCCGCCTCATTCCTCTTTTCTCCCGCACCCCCTTCTCCTCTCCCATTACGCCCCTCCCCCACTCACCTGACGTGACTCTTCAGCTCCTGGCTCTCTCACGACATTCGGTTTTTCATGAGAATCTGCATCAGGGTGCAACAGTCGCCGACGGTGTTGTGGCGGATGCCTTAAGGTTACTGAAGTGAGACCAATATATCACGGGAGAGAATATATTCAAGGAAATTTCACTTTCGTCTTGCGATTACAAACAGATTACTCTTCTTATTAAATTAATATATAATATGTATTTTAACATCAATTATCCAAGTACATTTTTCTGTAGTATATATTGTGGGATGAAATCAACGATCTAAATTAGTATTGTAGCAATTGATAGTTAGTATAACATTATTTACCTTAGCATATAATTTAAACCAAAATGAAAATGAAAGTTACTGTGTGAGTGATCAACCCAGATGAAGACACCTAGAGTACGTACATCAAAAGATATTTGTTTCTCATGCGTTGTCTATTGGTTCTGTTGAAGTCTCAAGAAAGTATTTCAGGTCTGGATTAATATTGCACTTCAGAGTTATATAGATAACGAGTACACTTGAGTGCCACCCTGGCGGGAACAGCACCTGAGGACTGATCCATTGTCAACCGAGCCTGGGGCTTCACGGAACATTGTTGTCAACGCCGGGGCTGGCCACCTCAGGCTTCCAACCTCTCTCTTATTTAATGATTCTCCGTTCTTGACAATTTATAGGTATCCAACACTTTACTTTTATCTTTTTCTATATAGGCAACATAACCAGGAACCAGCCCATAACAGTTGTCTATTTTCCTCGGGTACTTATTTTACTATTTGTGAATATAGGAATAGATGAAAGGAAACGTTGTCGAGACGCTTGTGTCATGCACTGGGACGGAACCCCGATTTTGGTGGTAAAACGATGACTTGCCCTACTGTTCCAAGGGTTCCTTAAATCTCTCTCTCTCTCTCTCTCGTCTCTCTCTCTCTCTCCTCTCTCTCTCTCTCTCTCTCTCTCATCTCTCTCTTTCTCTCTCTCTCTCTCATCTCTCTCTCTTAAATTTATATACCTAAATTTTCAAATATTTAAATGCAGTCTGTGTAGCATTCAGGTTTATCATTTGAGATTGACCACTGATACTGACACCCCGACAACATACTCCCTTGACCACTGATACTGACACACCCGACAACATACTCCCTTGACCACTGATACTGACATACCCGACGGCATACTACCTTACTGACAAATGCTAACGAACAGTTCCAAAATGTGTTTGTCTAATATTAGCATTTCAGAGAGCCAGACCTAATGCCAATTTCAGAGCACACCATTGAATACATAAAGGTATGTATCAATTCTTATTCTGTTCCACGTTATATACAAGTCCTAGAAATATTGATTTATTGTTCAGTTCGGTTTGTTTAAATATTCAATATCCTAGTTGCTTAATTACTCATTTTGAAATTTAACAATATGAATTCTTGACAGATTCTGTGTGGGGGGGGGGGGGTGTGGGGTTTTTTTTTTCGGGGGGGGGGGGGGGGGCCTGTTAACAGTGTCAGTCAGAGCGACAGAGACGAGGGAGGCTGCGCCATCTCCATCTCGTCTAAGATACGGACGCAGGAAACTAAGTGACATTTCTTACCACAATGGAAATATCTTGGTCCTGGAGCATTACCAGCCAGGGCCTGGCCCGGGTCAGGGCCTGCAGCATATTTCCTATTCTCGAGCCTCGAATAGTATATCCATCTGTTTCAGAACCTTTTAAAAATATGCTTCTACATTAAGGTCAGGGACAGGAACTATAACAAAGCAAGCACCTTTCAAGAATATTACCTGCTCAAGGCTCTGTCGTAACACATCAAGAGCTCCAGGTCTTATTAATGCGCCTACATTTATTCATGACTCAGTGATGAATCCTCGCAGAGTTCCGGTGCATGTTAAAGAACACGCATTTATTGAAAGCTCCTGTGCTAAATCACCCAAAAACTTCAGTGCATACTAAAGAACATATAGTTATTCAAGATCCTGTGATAAATACCCAAGAGTTCCATTGCTTAAAAATAAACATATTTATTCAAGATCCTGTGATAATCACCCAAGAGCTCCAGTGCATACCAAAGAACATATATTTATTCAAGATCCTGTGATATATTACCCAAGAGCACCTGTGCATAAGAAAGAACACATTTATTTATTGAAGATCCTGTGATAAATCATAGTTCCGGGTTTCTACCAGTAATACAGCATGGATCTCTCATTAGGAATACTTTCAGAATGACATTCGACAAGTACCTGGTCCTATCATAAAGCTTGGACTTGTAGGAGTGCTCCGACCATACTGTTGGACTGACTGTTCGACCTGATCATGTGCGTGCCAAAATTAATAACTACATACATGATTTGGGAGTTGGCCATGCACATGGCTACGGACATTTGCTTCGTCAAAATCTTGCAATTATTCAAGGAAAAAAAATCAACCCAAGGTTGAGCCATGCATTCGGACAAGCCTTTGGACACAAACCGACCAACATATTTAGTAGCCAGAAGGAATATTCTCACACTGGACCAACTGCAATGGCTGTTCATCCTAAAGGGGGTCGATCTTATGTATTCAGCCGTGGAATTGGAAAGAGAGACGCAGAGCCAGGACAAAAGCTGATACGACAGCAAATGCGAACGCTGAAGTTGTTGTTCCTTCACACGACTTTGGACTGGTGGTTGGAGTCAGTCCTGGGAGCGGCAACGAGAATACTGTGGGATTCCCAATATACACAGCTGGACAAACCATTCAAAATGATGCAACAATCTACGAAAGAGACACTGCAGCAACTACAACTAGTGACAACCACGAATTTGGTATAAAGAAAAGAGTGACCCATTCTGGTGGCAAAGCCTTTAGTCTTTCTGTGAAACCCAATGAAATATATTCTCGTGGAAATGACTTGGAAATAGGTATCGCCCATTCTGCCAGACGCAGCGTCGACCAGGCATCTCAAACAGGAAAACTGGCTGCAACACGGGCACAATAAGCGCGATAAGGATCGCAAAGTGTCTCCACAGAATGCAAAATGTACACAGGATCGGGCCACTTTCTAGCCAGGATATACGTCGCCTGGGTCCAGAGGGTACCCGGCCTGGTCTCAGCTACAACACTGGCTTCGTTACCCTGGGAAGGAGCCCGGCACATGCCGTAAGCTCTGGTATACGTGTTTTAAGTGACCAGCTTCGAGATACTGGGCTTGATCGCTAGGTTGACTCCGTCTGGTAGCCACTAGCAGCAGTCCCAACAGTGTGCCTGCTTGTTGCATGATCAGTGCAAGATGGTGCAAGCGATGGTAGTGTCAGGGCTTCTGCATCATGGTATGGTCACGGCCTTTTGCTGTGGGGCCCAAAATGTAGGATCATGCTCTTGGCCATGCCTGTAGGTCAATGCTGCAAGGTCATGGTGTGGGCCCATTGGTTGTGGGTCATGGTGGTGGGCCACGGCTCTGAGTCATGCTTGGAGTGCATGGTGTGGGCCCATGGTGTGGGTCATGCTGAGAGTCCATGGTGGGTGGGCCAGTGGGTGTGGGTCATGCTGTGAATCTATGTGTGTGGGCCACGGTACTGGCCTGTGAGTCATGGGTTGTGGGTTCCACGGTCTGGGTCATGCCTGCAAAGTCATGGTGTGGTCCATGGTGGGGGCCATGGTGTGGGTCATGGTGTGGGCCACGTCGCTGATGTCCATCTGCGAGTCCAGGTGTGGGCCAGGTCTGGTCATGCCTGCCGAAGGTGCATGGTGTGGTCCACGGTCTGAGGTCATGCTGCGAGGGGTCATGGTGTGGGGCCACTGGCCGAGTCATGCTCGCGAGTCATGATGTGGGCCACGGGGGTCTGGAGTCTGCTGGCCGGGAGTCATGGTGTGGGCAACGGTCGTGAGTCATGCTGCGAGTCATGGTTGTGGGCGCCACGGTCCTGGGTCCATGCTTGCGAGTCCAGTGGGTGGGGCCATGGTTCCCTGAGTCATGCCTGCAGAGTCATGATGGGGGCCCATGGTGTGGGGTCATGGTGTGGGGGCCCACGGTCTGAGTCATGCTGCAAGTCCATGGTGTGGGCCAGGGTGTGGGTCATGCTGTGAATCATGGTGTGGGCCATGGGTCCTGAGGTCCATGCTGCGAGTCGGATGGTGGGGCCATGGTCTGAGTCCATGCTGCGAGTCATGGCTGTGGGCCACGGTTCCTGGGTCCATGCTGGCGAACTCATGTGGGGCCCACCGGTCGTGAGTCATGCTGCGAGTCATGGTGTGGGCCCATGGTCTGAGTCATGCTGCCAGTCCATGGTGTGGGCCATGGGTCTGGCAGTCATGCTACGAGTCATAAATGTGGCCATGGTCTGAGTCCATGCTGCGAGTCATGCCCCGTGTGGGCCAGTGGTCTGAGTCCATGCTGCGCGTCGATGGTGTGGGGCCACGGTCTGGTCATGCCTGCGAGTCCTATGGTGTGGCCAACGGTCCTGAGTCATGCTGCGGACAGTCATGGTGGTGGGCATGGTCTGGAGTCATAGCTGCGAGTCATGCGTGCCGGTCTGCTGGAGTTCCATGCTGCGAGTTCATGGGGTGTGGGCCAGGTCTGGGTCATGCTGCGATCATGGTGTGGGCCACGGTCTGGGTCATGCTGCGGGTCCATGGGTGGTGGGGCCCACGGGTCTTGAGGTCCTGCTGCGAGTCCATGCTGCGAGTCATGGCTGGGGCCAACAGTTTGGGTACATGCTGGCGAGTCATGGTGTTGGGCCACGGTCCCTGGGGTCATGCTGCGAGTCATGGTGTGGGTCCACGGTCTGGGTCATGCTGCGAGTCATGGTGTGGGCCACGGTCGGAGTCCAGCTGCGGAGTCATGGTGTGGGCCACCGGTCTGGGCCATGCTGCTGCGTAGTCTGGGTGTGGGCTCACGGTCCTGGGGTCATGCTGCTAGTCCATGGGTGTGGGCCATGGTCCTGAGTCCAGCTGCGAGTCATGGTGTGGGCCACGGTCTGGGTCATGCTGCGAGGTCATGGTGTGGGCCACGGTCCTGGGTCCATGTCTGCAGAGTCCTTTGGGTGGGCCACGGTCTGAGTCCATGGGTGGTGGCCACAGTTTGGGTCATGCTGCGGTAGTCCATGTGTGGGGTCACGGTCTGAGTTCATGCTGCGAATTCATGGTGTGGGCCACGGTCTGAGTCATGGTGGTGAACACAACGTGTCTGGGTCATGACCTGGCGAGTCCGATGGTGTGGGCCAACAGTCCCTGGTTCATGCTGCGAGTATTGGTGTGGGCCATGGTCTGATCTCATGCCTGCGAGTCATGGTGCTGGGCCCACGGTCCCTGGCAGTCCTGGTGTGGGCCACGGTCTGGGTCATGCTGCCCAGTTCATGGTGTGGGCACACGGTCTGGGTCCCAGCTGCGAGTCATGGTGTGGGCCCACAGTCTGGGTCCAGTGCTGCGTAAGCTAGGTGTGGTGCCACGGTCTCGGGTCTGCTAGCGATTCATGGGTGTGGGCCACGGTCTGGGGTCATGCTGCGAGTCCATGGTGTGGGCTCTACAGTCTGGGTCATGGCTGCGAGTCCATGGGGTGGCCACGGTCTGGGTCATGCTGTTTCGCAAGGTGTAGATCTTCGCGTGGGTACTGCTTTGAGTAAAGCTGTGAGTCATGGTGTGGGTCATGATGTGGGTCATGGGTGGTGGGTTCCATGGGTTAGTGTTCAATGGTGTGGGTCATAGTTTTATTCATAAATTTGTTCACGATATGGGACATAATGTTGGTGATGACGTGGGCAAAAGTGGTGGTCTTACAGTGAGCCCAGAATGTGGACCATACTGGTGGGCCATGGTCTCGTCCGTGGTTGTGGGCACATGGTGGGGGCCATGCAGTGGATCACATGCTGTGGGCCATGGTGGGGTAGGCCATGCAGTGGATCATGCTGTGGGTCATGGTTTTGGATATGCCATTAAGCCATAGGTGTGGTGTAATGCTGTAAGTCACGGTGTGGGACATGCTGCAAATCATGTTTGTGGGTCATAGTGTGGGTAATGCTGTGGGTCACGGTGTTGGTCATTCTTTAGGTCATCGTTTTGGTGATGTTTTGGGTCAAGGCGTGGGGGCGTGCATTAAACCGCAAGAGTGGGTGAATGCTCTGACCCATGCTGTGGGCCATACTTTGGGTCATGGTGTGGGTCATGGTGTGGGTCATGGTGTGGGTATGCTGTTGGTCATACTTTGGGTCATGGTGTGGGTAATGGTATGGGTCATACTGTGGGTATGCATGACCATGGTGTGGGTCATGGTGTGGTCATGGTGTGGGTCTATGGTGTGGGTCTGGTATTGATCATGATAATGGCCATAGTGCGAGTCATATATTGGACCATAGTGTGGCAATGATGTGGCCTGGGTCGTGGTCATGGAGTGGGTTCAGAATGGTTGATCTTGCTGGGGTCAGCAGGAAGGCCTCATGATGTGGTCCATGGGTCTGAGTCATGCCTGTGGGCCATGGTCTGAGCCTATCTGTGGGTCTGCTGTGGGTCAAGGTTTGGGTCATGCTGTGGACCAAGGTGTGGGTGATGAATTGGGGCATGGTGTGGTCATGATGCTGGCCATAGTGTGCTCAAACTTTGGGCCATGGTGTGGGGTCATCCTGTAGATCAATATCTTAGTCGTTTGTGGATCATGTAGTGAATCCTACTGTGGATCACATTTTATATCCAGGAGGGGTCATGGTGGGTCAGAACAGGGCCATGGTATGGCCCATAGTGTGCGCCATGGTAAGGGTCATGGTGTGGATCATGATATGAGCATGGTGTTGCCCATGGTGTGTGGGTAGTGGACCGGGTAAAGCTCTTGCTTTGACCCTTAACATGTACCGGGGTCTACAGATTTCTGGCAGAAATCATGGAATTATTCACGGCGTGAGAACCCATACTGCTGGTATTAAGCACACTGCCTGCTTTTGTTAGTTAGAGATCAAGACGAGCCAGAGGTCACAAAGATCGGCTGCTGGTCCCCGTCTCCAGGGTCTATAGACCCTGGAGACGGGAATGTTAGACACATTCCCAGGTCCTATAGGGACCTGCTGTCAGAAGCCTCAGAGGTAATGGTGGCATTTTGGAGATCAGCGATGGTGTTCCAGCCTCGGATTCGAATTAAGATAATTATGCCTCAAACCATCAAGTACAGAGGAAGTTTAATATGTTAGACACATTTCCCAGCTTCCTAAATATCTCATTCCTGTAAGTCTAGTCCATTAGCTTATAATACAGTCAAGCAAAGATTTGTTGAATGTTAAACCAATTATACCTCTATGTAAAATAGAGACATTTTAGTCTCATAATCTGTAACTTGCTTGTATATAATATAATGTTTCATTTTAATAAACGTTAGATTCATTAATAAGTATTTATTCACAAGTTTAGTTTTTCACTTATTATATATCCTACCTAAGAGAAAATGTCTGTATGATTGTCTGTTTAGAGTTGGAGTCCAAACTTGGGTTTCGGCTCCCCCCCTCATATCAGAAAATTGAAATAGTCTGGGATATGGTATGGACAAGCTGTTCGGGGGTCACCATAATTCAATAAGCGGGCAGCGTGCCGAGGCGACATTTAGACCCCCACGACAATTTTTCGCACTGCCCGCCAGCTACACACCAAAATATTTTTCAAAACGTAAACAAAAATTACTTATATTAATGCATCATTATTCCAGTGATCTTGGGAAAATTAACATAAATTACTGTTTGGGTCGTTAATTTACCTGTACTCACGAAAAAAACAAGAGACGATTCTTTCACAGCTTCAAAGGTTTTCTCGAGCACCATTCCTTAATCAGCGTAAGGGGTAACTTATTTTTTTTTTTAGTATTTCACACTACTAAGCTCCTTTCACTGGCGACCATCCACACTTAGACTAATTACATGTTATATAAGAGTCAGGCAAAGACAGAGTTAAAAAAAAAAGAAAGTGACAAAGAGACAATATTGAGAAAGACTGATTAAAAAACAGAGAGAGAAACAGGGCAGAAACAGAGACAGACAATAGATAGATAGATATATAAATGGATGGATAGAATTTATTTATATGGTGTGACAATGAGTCAGTCTTACAATGGGTAAGAATCAATAACGACAGGAGCCCATATGTTTATGCCAAGGCCAAATACTGTATATACTATCTTCACTGACAAAACTGATAAAATCCACACAGTTGTGGTTTTCGTTTTCTCTCGAAGAAAGGAACACACCTTCGGAGTAATAAATGGTGTTTGGGTAAGACAAGCCCAAAGAGAACACATATGTGGAAAATTTGAAAATCTCCCCAACAAACTAATTCAAAATCTTGGTCTGTAGTATGACCAAGATTAAAAACAATATTCTACACATTGGAGGTAGACTGAAGAAGCAGACATGAACCTCGATAACAGTGCATCCATGGCTCTTACCAAAAAACCATTGGATCACCAGGTTGATAGTGCCTGCTGTACTCATTCAGTTACTTGAACTAAACATGGAAAAGTGTTCAGACACCGTGACACAATTGAGACAAAAGCTACTATATCCCAGAGTCTGACGCAATCAGTAAAATGCGTCTGAAGGCTTGGTTGGATGTCGCCCGAAGGTAAAATGCAAGAGTGCTAATCTTAATGCTAATGCTTAATTAAATGCTAATCTTAATTTAAGATTCTGAAGTTTAATCTACCAGCAGCTAAATGATAGCAGCAATCATACCTGTTGGGCCTTCGTCAAAGAACACAGTTGAACAAGGAGCCTTAAGCCACAGGGAGAACAACAATATTTAACTACTACCATCCACAGCGAAGCCTTTCGGATTAGTAGTTCAGTTTATCATAACTTAAATTCTGTAACTTCTTAAAGTGGGCATATTTGTGGGATCAAAATCATAATCTTCACACCAGTGGGTCACGGTTGTGTGCCGTCATGTAATTACTTAAGTGTATTTACCTAGGATGAGAGCTACGCTCGTGGTGCCCGTTCCCGTCTCTTTCAGTATAACGTTTTAAACTACTGGACGGTTTTGTGACCTCTACAACTTCTACCTAACTGTTCACAACTGTCTACCACTCTATTAGCAAAAATAAAAAAAACTCTTCTAATATTTTTCAGCACCTGTGTTCCATAGCCTTGAATCTGTGTCGCCTGTTCTTAAAAGTTGCTGGTTTGTTAGGAAATTCCATTTGTGTCAATCTGGTACGATTCCTGTTAGTATTTTATAAATGGTGATCATATAACACATCTTTTCCCTTCTATGATTTGCTAGATTCAGCTCCATGTTTAACGCTTCTAGTCTCTCCTCATAACTATCTAGTTTTCAGTTTCTGGATGTAGGCCCGGCCACACACGTAGCAGTTTTACACTGCCAGTTATGACTGTTCAGTTATAACTGTCAACAGTTCAAACATGACGTCAGTTTAAAATGAAATGCACACAACACACACACACACACACACACACACACACACACCACACCACACAGTTCAATTCCCCTCACTTTTACCATGGATTCCGAGGAGTACGAACTTGCGCCTTTGGGTATTTCTTTGTAATGCTACAAGCAAATAGAAAAAGAAAACTAAGAAGCGTAAGCAGTGGTGCAAAAAGTGGTTACTAAGGCGAAATCAATGTTCTGATATTAAATTGTTACATGAATTAAGTGAAGAACCAATTCATTTTCTCAATTATTTGCGCATGACTGAAACTGTGTACCAAAAGCTGCTTTCGCTGGTTTCTGCTTTCATTAAAAGAAAGATACAATAATGAGAAGAGCAATATCTGTAGATGCTCCAGACTTCTTTGATGCCTCAACCTTCTTTTTCTCCTTGCGATAAGCGCTTCTCAAACTATTAATTTTCATCAAGACTGCTCTTTAGTGGCACCAGGCTCAAGTTCCTCCAACTTCTTTGCTAATTTGCTATAGGCAACATCTTTCTTTGTGTGGTCATGATACTCTTCACTTTTAACTTGCCACAGGCAAGGTTCAGTCGATAAGTTCAATGAATTCAACAATTACTTGGTTTTGTTTACGTGCCATCTCAAACTGCACTCACCGCTACCACCTTTAGAAATGATAAGTTGAGAACTGTACAGTTACGAATCCCACACACGCTCAGTTCAGTTACTCTTTCAGTTAAAAATATGGAACATTGCATTTGTCGCAGTTTAACGTACAGTTCTGTTGAACTGACGAAAGAGCAACTGAAATACCCACACAGTGCAGTTTTAACTGAAGTTTTAACTGAACAGTTATAACTGTCAGTTAAAACTGCACGTGTGTGGCCGAAAACCACTCCTGCATCTCGTTCTTTATTAGAGTTTTTAATTCCCTTCCATATAATTTGTAAGTTGTGTGTGTCTATTTTCTCCGATTCCACATTCATAACATGACATTTATTCACACTGAATTCCATTTTCACTTGTCGCTCCAAGCACTTATTTTATCTAGATTACTTTAATAGGCATGACAATCGTCTGCGTCTCGGATCTTCCCCAGTATCTTAGCATCAATGCAAATATGTTCATATATTTCTGTATCCCTTCCGGTAGATCGTTTATGTAGACGATGAACATTACAGTGCAAAAACTGAACCCTGTGGTACTCCGCTAGTAACACTCCTCAATCAGATACATTGTCTCTGATTACCGCCCTCATCTGTTTTCAGAAAATTTTTAATCCATGTCAGAAGACTCCCTGTCACCCCTCCAGCATGTTCCAGTTTCTAGAACAACCTCTTGTGTGGGACTCTGTCAAAAGCCTTTTAAAATCCAGATAAACAGTCAACCCAACATCTCTCTTCTGAAGAACCTTTGTGGCTCTATAAAAAAAATTGATTTGTTACACAGGATCTTCCTGTTCGAAAACCATATTTTCCATCTGTTAATATGTCATTACTCTAAAGTGTTCTGCCCATTTGGTTTTAACTGTTTTTTCTAGTGTTTTGACTACACTCTTGTTAATGATACGTGTTTATAATTTTGAGGATCTTCTCGGCTACCATTTTTATAGATTGAAACGATGTTTGCCTTTTTCCATTTATCTGCTAAGATTTCAGTGAACAATGATATGAGGAATATTAATTGGAGTGGAATGCTCAGCTCAGTTGCACATTCTCCACCCAAGGTGAAACTCCATCAGGTCAACTGCTGTATTTCTTCCTAGCCCCATGAGTAATTTTTCCACTTCGTCATGA
>WNGS01000411.1:7610607-7633107 GCA_020271785.1 Procambarus virginalis
CATCCCTATCTAGTCAAGCATAAGACTAAACTGGAAAAGGTTCAAAGGTTTGCCACCAGACTAGTACCCGAGCTGAGGGTATGAGCTACGAGGAGCGACTGCAGGAATTAAACCTCACTTCGTGGAAGACAGAGAGTTAGGGGGGACATGATCACCACATTCAAGATTCTCAGGGGAATCGACAGGTTGATAAGACAGGCTGTTTAACACAAGGGGCACACGCACTAGGACACAGGTGGAAACTGAGTGCCCAAATGAGCCACAGAGATATTAGAAAGAACTTTTTAGTGTCAGAGTGGTTGACAAATGGAATGCATAGGAAGCGATGTGGTGGAGGCTGACTCCATACACAGTTTCAAGTGTAGATATGATAGAGCCCATTAGGCTCAGGAAACTGTACACCTGTGATGACGGTTGAGAGGCGGGACCAAGAGCCAGAGCTCACCCCCGCAAGCACAACTAGGTGATTACAACTAGGTGAGTACACACACACAACAACACACACACACACACACACACACACCACACACCAACACACACACACACACACACAACACACACACTAAGTTTTGCAAGTCAGTATCTGAATTCACGAATATTTAACTTAATGCTAAAAGCTAAGGACTCTAGGTGGTATATTTCATACCCACATACTTTGTAACAGGGATATAGTGGCTGAACCCCTTGCAAGGACGGCATGCGGGTGACACATGCCCCTTGTAGTTCTCCCCATAAAATACACGCGTTGTTGTTGTTGTTTTAGATTCAGCTACTCAGAACAAAAGTTCCCAGTGCACGGACTATGGTGAGCCCGTAGTGGACTTGCCTGGCCAGGAGCGGGGCTGTATGCTTCCACTACGATCATGCTGTTAACGGCTTATTTTACAAGCTTCGTGTGTGTGACACGCAGACATTCCTCTTATAGATATAGAACACCTCACTTATCTCGACTTACATAATAAGTGTCAGCTGGTGTATTGTTGTTGTTTTAGGTTTAGATACTCAGAGCAAAATGTCCATGTAGCACGGGGTATAGTGAGCCCGTAAGTACAGCTGGTGTAGTAGTTGAGGTGTGATATAGAACTTCTGACTTGGTTTCGATGACAGGAGGGGTACGTACCTAAGAACATATTGACTCATTCTGATGAGAGTGTGATGTGTCTGTGCTATAGGACCAGCTAAAATCTGTTTTAAAACTGGATCAAGTTTTGAGAAGACTCGCTAGATACCATCCAGACTCACCAGCCAAACATCTACCTCGCAAGCAATCAGGTTTTGATCTTCTGAACTCAAGCTATTTCTTGAGCCTTATATGCTGTAAAAGCAAAGCTGTCTTCTTGTGATATTATTCTTCGAGAATTTTTCTCTACAGAGCCAAGTTGTTTGTGTAAGAGAGAACGTTGTTTGCTGTGTTGTATCTCACTAATACACTTTTTCCTTTGATCTGTTATCACGCGCTGATCTCCCTCCCTCCTCTCTCTCTACACATGCTCGACCAGGGGTAAGGCGGGTAATTCTGAGCAGAGTACAAGCTGCCAAGAATGTTAGTTCACTATCTGTCGTCCTTTACCCTCCATTATATATTTTTTCTGAAAAAATGTATGTTGTATCGTTTTCAAGGCAAAGTAATGTTATAAGTTACTGCTGCTGTAATCTTATACACCACTGCTGGTGCAGTGTTGGCCAGTAAGATATGAGGGTGGTAGTGTTGGCCAGTAAGATATGAGGGTGGTAGTGTTGGCCAGTAAGCATCAAGTAATTGATCGGTAAGACATGAAATTGATCAGTGGTAACCTGTTGACTGGTAAGGTAAGGCATGAGGTTAGTAATAAAACACAGAAATATTATAGAACAGAAATCTGAAGACCTATAGTTCGAAATAAGTAACGATCCTCCCTAAACACTATGTGTGTGTATGTTTATGTGTATGTGTGTTTGTTAAGGGGATTAATGTACATATTTTACATCAAGAAACGATCATTATGGTCAAACAGGAAAGTGAAAATTCTTCAGCCATGTCATTAAGACTGAAATCGAGAGCCTAGTTCAGCCCGCAGCATAGTTGAGGTAGTTGTGAGAAATTCGGCCGCCGTACACTTCAAGGTCTAGTTGATCTCTGGCGTCTAATATGCGTGAGGAAGTGTGACCGCAGTGGCCGCATTGGTATGCTGGATATGTGAGAGGGGTGAGTGTGTGCGTGAGTGAGTGCAGGTGTGAGAGTACTCGCATCGAGGTGGTGCTTCCAAAGTCAAATGTATTTGAAAACACAAGTTTTTCTTGTCATACTTTTAACATTTTGTGCCGAGTTTGCTTTAACTCTTTCATCTTGCTCATTTCAAAGATTTGTAATTATTACATCAAATAAGTTCTCTGAGCGACTCATTTGTATCTCTTGGTTAAAATTATGTTTCCTCGTTTAACTTTTCTTCATTAAGAAGATTGCTTCTTTGTCTGATTTAATCATAAACATTTGTATCGTAATCATATCCACAGGTTCTTTCTCTTCCAAGGGTTGTGTAATAAAGTTCCTTCATTCTTTCCTTGTAACTAAGTCCCTTCAGCTCAGGAACGAGTGTTATTGCATATCTTTGGCCTTTACTAGTAATAATTTGCATTTTTTTTACGTGGGGATTCCATACCAGGCTTGAAAGCCCTTAAGTAAGTGAAACACACATAGGTTATATATAGCACTCAACAGATTAC
Source organism: Procambarus virginalis (assembly GCA_020271785.1). Taxonomy (NCBI): domain Eukaryota; kingdom Metazoa; phylum Arthropoda; class Malacostraca; order Decapoda; family Cambaridae; genus Procambarus; species Procambarus virginalis. Next base: position 7,613,311 of record WNGS01000411.1, read on the forward strand.
TTTGTCAAGGCTTCCCGAACATGGCCTTGCTTGGCATATGTTGCCGACGATATTCTACTTATGTGTACATATTTGATTTATGATTTGAATGCAGGCGTTTAGGACTGCTTAACCTGTTGGTACTGTGTGCTTAGAGTATAGATGTAGGCGTGAACTGCAACGTATAGCTGAATAGGCATGATATATGTATATTCGTGGAATGTTTCAAGCTCTGAAGTGAGTATTGCGCGCGTAGATGATCGGTTTTGAGACGCGCGAGAGGCATCGTAATATGCTGAAGCATTTGAGGACGTGAGGGTGTGACAACAGCCACCTTGTGATCAAGGATGTGTCGCTGTGCTCACCAGCGTGGGAGTAGAAATACACTAAACGTTACCCGACTCTGCTCTAGTGATTACAATACCGTCGAGACGATGTCTAACACGTACACACAGACTGCGTATAAGGACATTCGTATATCTCAGAAAAAATATTATAATAGATCCTGGTAGCTTTTATATATTACATCCTCTTTATCAAAAGAGGTTTGCAGTACAGACTCAGGCTCAGGCTCAGCTTCGGTCAATCTGTGTTTGCTTTCATACTGCATATACAAATATATTTTCTCAAATATATTTTATTGTGAAGCTGTAATATACGAGGCCCCTGCTCTACCATCCAGGCCAGGATGTTTACAGTAAAGAAGGGCTCGTAGAGAAACTATATGTTTCAAACTTTCCTCGGAAAACCACAATGGTATTTGGTGTTTGTCCACTCTTTTCATACATGTCATATAAACTTCCATCCATCACAGTGTGTGTAATAATAAATCATTCGTTTAGATGAGCAGAGAAAAAGTTCCTAGGTTCTGTTCTTCACTAAGGAGTATCTTGTACAATTTTACTCTTAAAAACTCTGATTTGTCATATCGAGTCATAAAGTTGTAAATGAATTTGCATCATCCGCCTCCCGTCAAGTTCGTTCAAAGTGTTCACTACTCACACAAATGTTTATTTTTGTTTTCTCTCTGCCACTCGTCTGGGTTTCTACCTTCATAGGACCTCTAGTTCCTATACTCATTACCTAAAAGCAACTTTCAATGTCGACTTTGTCTAAGACACAAAATGAAAATCACCTCTGGTTCGCGCAGCGTTGCATTTTCATCTCATTTAAAATTTGCTTTTTCCCTTAGCTAAGATGTGGAATTTCTTGCATCATGTTCAACTGATCATGTAACCTCATCAATAATATATATTGTATTTGCTTCACAAGGTGTGAATTCCACGATGCTGGGCCGCATCCCAGTACTGGTGTTATGTGGGCTGTTTGTACTATTTTGAAGGGTTCCTGGTTATGGATCCTAAATTGAATTCCAATATTCCAGAATCGAGCTATATTAGCTCTTGTAGCCCGTCTTTCTAACCAATTTATTTTTCGTCAATGTCTACTACATATATTTCTCTCTAACACACGCACACACATCCCCAGGAAGCAGCCCGTAGCATCTATCTAACTCCCAGGTACGTATTTACTGCTAGGTGAACAGGCGCACCAGGGAGAACACAACACTCAGGGTGACCCACCACAGTGCACCACAACACTCAGAGTGACACCACAATACACACACAATAGACGATGTCAACTTCTGATGTCCCCCGGAAGAGCTGGATCATGTAGAAAATTATACTTTGAGAACACGTGACAATGCCAGGGTTGAGTGTGCGTTGTGAGCAGTGCTCTGGACCCGTGCTGTGGCCTTCAATAATCTATCATGTCCTCGGCACTCACATTTGAGGAATTTATCCTCTTTTTCGACAGTTAATGCCTCTGCGCTCGTCACTATCCAGGGGATTTTGTTTAATTTTCTAAACGACCTTCGCTTTGAATTGTTTTCACTCTCTTAGGAAGCCAAGGACACCGTTAAGACAGTCAGGCACGTGACACAAAATACCTGGAGGTTACTTAAGCTCACTTGTCTCAGATATTGCTGGTTTATAATTTACTGCGAACCTTGAGCTATAAATGTATCAAATTAACTGAGAGAGTAAAACTCTATGCGCTTACAGCGTCTGTAGAATGTTGGCTCTATACGATTAGAGTGTAGATTCTGTATCAACAGATTGTAACTCATTATTATGATTATTATTATATCACTACAATATTAATGTATATAAATATTAGTTTCGATTAATTTAAAATTCATTAATATAACAGCATCTTCTTCTCTCCTATCTCTCTTCTCTCTCTCTCTCTATAGATATATATATAATATAATATAATATTATAGATATATATATTATAATATATATATATATCTGAAAACTCACACCCCAGAAGTGACTCGAACCCATACTCCCAGGAGCAACGCAACTGGTATGTACAGGGACGCCTTAACCACTTGACCATCACGACGGACAAAAGGAAGTGATAGCCGAGGCTATATGAACCACTTCCCCGCCGGCACTCGGATGGTAATCTTGGGCATAGCATTTTATCAAATCACCTCATTTTTTGGGGCAACACGTGAGGAACACAAATGCAAACAAGCCTGAATGGTCCCCAGGACTAGATACAACTGAAAACTCACACCCCAGAAGTGACTCGAACCCATACTNTTTCCCTAAAATTATGTCATTATCAGTAAGCTTTTGAACTTAAGAAAAAAAAGTAGGCGAAAATTGTTTATGTACCTTAACTAATAAGTTTTATATTATAAAACGCGTGGTCGTTACAGACTAACACTTATGGTACTTACAAAAAAAACAGGCGTGGGAAAAAATAACACACAAACCACTAAACAAAATCAAAATATTATACTCCAGATGACGTAACCAAAAAGTAATCATGCAAAATTGAACAAAATCGTATGTACAGTTGAACCTCCACCGTTCCATGCAATTAATTAAGAGAAAGGTTATATTTAACGATAATATTTATTATTTCTGGTGAACTTTATCCTTCTGGATAGTTCTGAGAAAATCGGCTGGTGCTCATCTCGTAGTTTACTCTTGATAATCTCTGCTTACTCTGTCTCACTTGTCCTAACTCTCCATAACTGGTCCACACGCACTCTCACGCTTCGGCCCTCCCAGACTTGTTTACACCGGCAGAGCACAAACACACCTTGTTGACCAGTGAGTGGGAGAGTGTAAACATCCCATTGATTATAGCCACAATTTCCACTGGAGTGAGCGTTAGAGACTTACAGAGCAGTGGGCGATGAGCAAGTTGGTTTCGTGTTGGGATAAAGGTCGGTCAGTCGGGGGAAGGTTGATATTAAGACCACTAAGTATACTAGCCAGATAGTATACTTTCGTCCTAAACAGACTTAAGTAAACTCTTTGAGTAAATACAATACGTACAGAACATACATCTTTGAGTGTATTCATGACTGTTTTGATGGGTATACAGTCATGGAAACTTCCCCCCAAATAGTCCATATGTTTTATAACTCGCCACTGTCGTCCCCAACCACTGTCGTCCCCAACCACTGTCGTCCCGCCAAACACACGATGAAACTACGACGTTGCTATAACTTTCGAACAAGTTGTAACACCTAACAATTTGTACCAACCATCTAATAAGTTGCAATAACTTTCTAACACGTAATAAAAACTTTATAACAAGTTGTAACAACAATAGGGGGACCATTACATTGAGCGTTTGCAGGGTGGTGACCCAACCACTAACGTGTTGACCACAAGTGGCTCCTTTGTCACCTGGCCAATTATGTCACCTGGCCAATTATGTCACCTGGCCTAATATGTCACCTGGATGTTTTTCACATGGCCGGGTCCCATCAACGGTGGGAGAGCGTTATAGGATCAGTTAGGGTTAGGTTATGTCTTAGCTTAGTAAGGGGGACATACTCCAGGAACTAATCCTGGAGTATGCGGCCCCCGCATGGAGCCATACCTTGTCAAGCACATGACGAAGCTGGAAAAAGTTCAGAGGTATGCCACTAGACTAGTCCCAGACTAAGAGACATGAATTACGAGGAAAGGCTGCGGGAAATGCACCTCACGACAATGGAAGACAGAAGAGTAAGAGGAGACATGATCGCTACCTACAAAATTCTCAGAGGAATTGACAGGGTAAGGATAAACTTTTTAACGGGTAGTAAGCGAACAAGGGGACACAGGTGGAGACTGAGTACCCAAATGAGCCACAGGGACGTCAGAAAGAACTCTTTCAGTGTCAGAGTAGTTAACAAGTGGAATGTATTAGGGAGTGATGTGGTGGAGGCTGACTCCAAACACAGTTTCAAATGTAGATATGATAGAGCCCAGTAGGCTCGGGAATCTGTACATCAGTTGATTGACGGTTGAGAGGCGGGACCAAAGAGCCAGAGCTCAACTCCTGCAAGCACAACTAGGGAGTACACACACACCTACCTAGTTGTACCTGCGGGGGTTGAGCTCTGCTCTTTCGGCCCGCCTCTCAACGGTCAATCAATCAACTGCGTGTGTGGGGGGGGGAGGGGGAGGGGGGGGGGGGCCGCGCTAGCGTCAAATGAGATGTGATGCCTCCGTAGACTAATACATGTGATTCGCAGACTGAGAAAACGGGGTAAGTCAAAGACTAACTACTGTATATGTCTATACATCGGTATAATATATATATATATATATATATATATATATATATATATATATATATGTCGTACCTAGTAGCCAGAACGCACTTCTCAGCCTACTATGCAAGGCCCGATTTGCCTAATAAGCCAAGTTTTCATGAACTAATTGTTTTTCGACTACCTAACCTACCTAACCTAACCTAACTTTTTCGGCTACCTAACGTAACCTAACCTATAAAGATAGGTTAGGTTAGGTTAGGTAGGGTTGGTTAGGTTCGGTCATATAACTACGTTAATTTTAACTCCAATAAAAAAATTGACCTCATACATAATGAAATGGGTAGCTTTATCATTTCATAAGAAAAAAAATAGAGAAAATATATTAATTCATGAAAACTTGGCTTATTAGGCAAATCGGGCCTTGCATAGTAGGCTGAGAAGTGCGTTCTGGCTACTAGGTACGACATATATATATATATATATATATATATATAATATATATATATATATACTATATATATAATATATAATATATTATATATATATAATCAGATTTATTATATAAGAATCTTACATTCTTGTATAGCCTCTAGCACCCAGAGCGTTTCGGGGAGGCCCTTAATCCTAATTGACAATCCTTGCGCGAAACTCTATGCGTACTAGTGACTTTAGGTATGTTTGTACTACCTCTATCTTTAAATCTAACAATGTTAGTACTGTAACGCTGCATGTATGTACTGTTCCTAAATAAATTAATTATTATATTATTATTATTATTATTATTATTATTCTCCTGGAATACGGCCCGCCAAATCGTTTACCAACCCGGTACCCATTCACTGCTGGGTGAACAGAGATACAGTCAAGGATTGGTGACCGATCAGTCCTGTAGGGCATACGTAAATCTGTGTATCTATGTATTTCCGTATGTAGGTTTTCTTAGCATTTTAAAAGTACCGAATCACATTCTGTGGTTGATTGTTCAATAAATCCTGAACTATATGTTTAACTGATCTCTAACCCTGTCCATGGAGGACAGAAGAAAATGTATATATATTGGTTAGCATTGTAAATATGTGGCCACGTCTGTGGTAGAAAATAATAAAAAAAAGTCCTCCACGGCAAGGATACGAACCCATGTCAGAGCGCTCGCGAAGTGTCCGCCGAGTATCACAACATTGCGCCACGGGGATTGCTTATATCAGTTCGTGATACACACACACAAGCACAGACATATCACTATTTTAATAGTGTTCGTCACATATATGAGAGAGGAGAGGGGGGTATGGGAAAATATGAGACACACATCGGAAAATATATAAGGAAAAAAAAAGTGTAAAACTACAAAAATATGAAAAACAAGGAAAGTATGTAGGGGAAAACGAGTAAAATGTCAAAACGTGAAAAATTAGAGCAAAACGTATAAAATATGATATATGATTGTCATTGTGGTATGTCTAATATATTAATATTGCTGCTCTAGTTGAACCCATGAAAAATGTCTCTAATTGGAGTAATTTCATTTGGTGTATTTTGGGGGGAATGAGTTCTATGTATGTCATGTATTGATGAGCCTCAATTAAATTCAGTTGTAATGGACATTAATTTCGAAAATGGCTAATTATGACCTACTGAATCACTGGACCCGGCCACATCTAGCTGACCCAACCTCGCTGACCCCAACCTCGCTGACCCCAACCTCGCTGACCCCAACCTCGCTGACCCCAACCTCGCTGACCCCCAACCTCGCTGACCCCCAACCACGCCAATCCCTACCTTGCAACAATATACCTCGATCGCCCAAGGAACCATGGAATAATGGGAGCTATTGGAGGTAGCGGAGCCAGGTGGGATTTATTTGTTCCAGTGAAGAAGGTGGACGTGCAGTAGTTATGACTGACTGGTGTTCTATGTGAACCAGGAGAGCCAAGACTACCACCAGTCAGTCTTGGTGCATCATTAGTTTTGCATCTGCTATCTGCAAATGATTCGATCGAGGCATGCACTGGCTATTTGGATAGGAACTTATTCACTATAACAAGAAATATTAATTATTACTAACAAAAGTTTGGTCCATTTTGTTGTTTCAGCAAAGATTTAACTTTTTTTTAGCAAATCCATTGATACTCGTCCCTTTGGTGGTCTAGTCGTAGGTACACATGTATTGGGTTCGATTCTATGACATTTAACCAAACATGGGCTGAACTCTTGAACGGTGAGTAAAGATCTACCAAACTTTCCAAATAGTTTTATATTCTTCAAAAAATAAATTAGCGTTTGGTGATCTGTGAGAACATGAATGGGATAGTTTTAGATTATATCTCTGAAATGCTTAAGAGTCCACTCAAGAACTACCGCTCTAAGTTCTTTAGCACTATAAATTGCATTTTCTACATTAAGACAACAAGCATAAACCACTGTGCGATCTCTCCATTAATCTGTATAAAATAATGCAGCGCCCAGACCTCCATCGCTGGCATCAGTAACTAACAAAAGGTTTAGAAAACATCTGAGAACCGAAGGACAGATGAAGAGATAAGTTCTGCTTTGAGTTTATTGAAAGCATGTTCTTGAGCTTCTCCCCTGACGAAAGGTTCATCTTTCATCTGAAGCTTGAAAAGTGAACCTTCTATATTAGAGAAACCAGCAATAAATGAACAATATAATCCTTTAAGACCTGTGAATTGTGGTCCTGCTTCTACGTTATGTGGAATTGGAAAATATTGAGCAGTAATAATTTATTTATGCCATAAGAAATTAATTGTCTCCATTAAGAATGATCATATTGAAGTTATATTTCAATTTACATCAGCTAGTTTTGCAAATACTCTTTCAAGATTCTGAAAATAACTGTGGATATCTTGTGACATTATTAGTAAGTCATCCAGGTACACTAGAAGATTGCTACCTATCAACCTGCAAAAGACGTTTGTCTTGAGCGTAGAAAAGATTACTGGGTTGCAATTCAAGCCACGTGTCATTCTTTTAAAATTAAAATGACTGTTGAGAGTATTAAAAGCTGGCAACTGTTTGCTTTCCTTGTCAAGTGGGATTTTCCCCCATCCTTGCAACACATTTAATGTTGAAATACTTTATTTCGTCCTATACTTTTATAGTAAATAATGGGCTGGGAGTGGGAAACGATCATGTAGAGTTGCAATATATAATTTCAGATATAATTAATGACTTGGTTCCATGCCCCGTCTCGTTTAGAAACAAGAATACATGGAGTATTCCAAGGAGAGTATTCATATATATATATATATATATATATATATATATATATATATATATATATATTAATAAATATAATATACTCGTCACAACAAATCCAAAATTTTTAAGTTAAGTGCTATTTAAAATGGTAGAATTCAGAAAGTATCTTTTATAGAAACTAATTTTGCCCGAGTTCTTGCTGTCACTTGCTGGCTTAAATGTCATCACGTTATCTCGTGTGTAATTAGTGTATGACTTTAATGAGGGTCCAAGAGAGGGAGATGAGTGTGTATTTACTATTTGTTCCTGCAGAATCGAGCTATTAGCTCTTGGACCCCGCCTTTCTAAGTAATCTATTTTCTTCTGTTATAACTACTACATTTATTTCTCTCATGCGCGCCCTGGTGTGTGCGCGTGCACACACACCCACCCACACGCGCGCCCGCAAACATCCCCCCCAAACACGCGCGCGCACACACATCCCCCCCTCCCCCCGCCCCACACACACACACACACAAATATCATCAGGCTAGTCCCCGAGCTGCAGGGTATGAAATACGAGGAAAGATTACTGGAACTAAATCTCACGAAACTGGAAAACAAAAGCGTTAGGGGAGATATGATCACCACCTATAAAATTCTCACAGGAATTGTCAGATTAGATAAACTATTTAGCACTGGTGGTACGCAAACAAAGTGTTACAGGTGGAAATTTAGTACCCAAATGAGCTACAGTTACGTTGTTGACCAGACCACACACTAGAAGTTGAAGGGACGACGACGTTTCGGTCCGTCCTGGACCATTCTCAAGTCGCTTGTGAATGAAGTCACAAGCGACTTGAGAATGGTCCAGGACGGACCGAAACGTCGTCGTCCCTTCAACTTCTAGTGTGTGGTCTGGTCAACATACTTCAGCCACGTTATTGTGACTCTTCGCCTGCATACAGTTACGTTAGAAAGAATTTTTTTCATTGTCAGAGTAATCAATCAACTGTTACTAACTAATTTTTTGTTTTTCCTCCACACACACACACACAAACACACACACACACACACACACACACACACACACACACACACACACACACACACACACACACACAGGAAGCAGCCCGTAACAGCTGTCTAACTCCCAGGATTCTATTTACTGCTAGGTAACAGGGCCATCAGGGTTAAGGAAACTCTGCCTATCTGTCTCCGCCAGGTGCGAGGATCGAACCTCGGTCCATAGGTCCACGAGCCTAGAGCGCTCTCCACTCGGCCACCCAGCCCTGTGTGTGTGTACTCACCTAATTGGTGTGTGTGTGTGTGTGTGTGTGTGTGTGTGTGTGTGTGTGTGTGTGTGTGTGTGTGTGTGTGTGTGTGTGTGTGTGTACGAGAGAGAGAAAGGGAACAGTGCGCGATAGTGGGTGAGAGAGTTCAGTACTCTGAATCAGCTTGGGTTAACGACCAATACCTGACCAAATTTAAATGACGTTTAATTTCACTTTTCATCTCGCATTATTGTTTCCCTGAAATTTACTATAAGTATTTATTTTTTGCACGCGTGCATTTTTCAAGCAAGTGTTTACCCGAGTTACTTGAGGATCGTCATCTCTAGCGACCTGGATATGGAAAAGAAACCAGCGGCTTGTCGAAGGTTCCCCGATTTTTCCTGAGAATTTATTTCAGCTGAATTTTGAACTGAAGTATCCCTGGTGGTTGTCTGAAATAAGTAGGAATCGTGGGAATGGAAAGTTTTCTTGATGATAGTAACAATCCATATGCAGGCGATGAGTCACAATAACGTGGCTAAAGTATGTTGACCAGACCACACACTAGAAGGTGAAGGGACGACGACGTTTCGGTCCGTCCTGGACCATTGTCAAGTCGATTAGTGCACATATCACCTTCACCTTCTAGTGTGTGGTCTGGTCATCATCAAAGTAACAATCCACGTTGACTGCTTACGTTCTCAGATCATAAGGTTCTGTAAGACCTTTTAATCTGAGAACTAACGAACTCCTGGGAAAATTGTCCTGGGGGGGAGGAGGGGGGCAGTGAGGGTGTTTTGTTTCTCTTGGTCGCTCCCGCAATCTAAAATATTTTGCTAGGTCTAAAAATATTTCTTACTTGGTCAACATATTTTGCTAGGCCTTGTGGATTTCTGGATCCTGGAGATATGTGCACTAACCATAGCCTTAAGATAGTGTAATAATTCTTCGTTTCAGGTTTATTTTTGCATAATATTTTCCCTTTGACATAGTGTCTATCACAGCCTGGACAGTATCATTCGGATTCTCTAACCTTGAGGGGAAAAAAAATATAAAAAAATAATCTTCATGCCACTAAGAACAGAAGCACAAATTTCCATATTTTACGAGTCTGTGAGTCTTTTTAAGTGGCACAAACGGCGAAGGCAGACATCTTACAAATGCTATTCTATCTCTGTAATGGACGAAGACGAACTAAGAAGACTCAGTCGAAGTGTTTGACGGGAGCAGTAAAAGAAGTTGAAATGCCTTGACATTTCCTGAGATGCAGCCATGAAGATGGAACTCGGAGCTGAGTGTTCTGAAGCATCTCGTTTCGGAAGACGAGATGCTTCAAACGGAAGATCCGATTTTAACTTCTAACTTTCGTATGACTGACGTCGACTTTAAAGGCATTAAATTTGAAAGTACCAAAAAACATTTGTTTAGAGTTTGAGATGCAGAAACTAAGGAGTGACCTTGGTAGAGCCAGGCGTGACCTTGGTAGAGCCAGGCGTGACCTTGGTAGAGCCAGGCGTGACCTTGGTAGAGCCAGGCGTGACGAGCGTTGAGCCAAGCTAGAGTAAGTAGGGCACCCATAGTAGAGGCAGAGTAGAGCTGTGACTTTTAGAGCTAGGATAGAGCATGTAATCATTATGGAATCATGATGGAGCACGTAGTGTCACGATCGCAGACCCAGGCTAGTGCAACTAATGTGACCACTGTAGACTTTTTAGAGAATGTAAGAATGTCCGCCCACATGACTTTATAATGGTCCAGGACGGACCAAAACATCGTCGTTTCTTTACTTTCTTAAGTGTGGTTTGATCGTTAGGAAAAGTTCTCTTTTCTCTCTCCTCTTGCTAGTGTTGCGCATCTGTGGCATTCTGTTCCTTGATTCGGAAAGTTCGTATCTTTACAAATCATTCTCTCGCCTTGGCCCTCCCCCTAGATCTTACGAATTGTACTTACTCTCAAGCGTTCTTACTTAGTAAACTTGCTTCCAATACTACAAGCCATGCCCTCTGTCTTCCCTTCCTTTATGAACTTAAAATAAAACATTTCAAAATGTTCTGCTAAAGGCAAGAGTCAAACACATCAAAGTCAGGACTTAGGTTCAATGTTCCTAATATGAACATGAAACCCGACCCAACAGGACGGTGTCTGTGGAGAGTGGAAAAAGGAAAGATTGCCTTAAACAAAATTGTGAACCAGTAAACGAGGTATTTCTATGGGCAACTGAAAATAATATGGTGTTTAACGAAGATACGTTCCAGCTCCTGCGCTGTACACTACCTTTCAGGGTACACACACTACACTTGAATACACTACTCTGCGGTATACACACTGCCATCAGATTCACTTCAATGTAGAGTGTGTTGAAAAGAAGGAATGATTGGCGCAGCACTTGCATAATTGAACATAGTAATATCCTTTTACATGCGAGTAATTTAGTCATAGAGTAACTATTATACGACAGCCACTTTTCTTACTTTATAAAAATTACAGGGCATCATAATGACTAAAACGGGGGTTAGGATAGATAACTTTAGTTCTGAAGCGCAACGAGTCTATTATAGTATAGTGTTCCAGAGGCTATTGTCACCCTAACGCGTCCAACCAGCTCCTACACTGATCACCACAATGGTAAATACAGCACACCCGAGCATTATGACCACCTCTCACAATACCAAGATTGCTAAATCTATAAAATTGCTAGCAAAACTGAATGAATTGGAACGTACCTTAAAAGTAGTGAATTATGTCCCTCGAAGATCCATTCCTTACCTGTAATAGCATGAAAAATAATTATGCGTTGTAGTCATCATACACAACACTTGTAATATAATTATCCTATGAACAATGTAATTTTAATCTGTATATAGCAGCTCAATTGACACTTGAGGGGTCGAGGAGTAGCTTACCTGTCAATACGAATGAGGGCGTTGGGGTAGCTGGTCTTGTGAGGAAAGTTTGTGAGCCTGTGATTGTATCCATTCACAGAAGAAGTAGTCTTTTCTGTCCTGGTTTCTCGCTTATTACTCACTTACCCCAGCACAAGGCTCTGGTCCTTGGAGGAGCAAACATATTTAAGCATCCGAGACCTTGGGAACAACTTCCAGTTTCTACAACACTGATTTAATACTTCGTGTTTTTATCAGGCAGTAGTTTATGCTAAAGGTTTCCAGTAACACTTCAGACGTTCCCGCAACACACGTCACGATAACACTTTAGACGTTCCCGCAACACTCGTCACGATAACACTTTAGACGTTCCCGCCGCACTCGTCGCGATAACACTTTAGACGTTCCCGCAACACTCGTCACGATAACACTTTAGACGTTCCCGCCGCACTCGTCGCGATAACACTTTAGACGTTCCCGCCGCACTCGTCACGATAACACTTTAGACGTTCCCGCCGCACTCGTCGCGATAACACTTTAGACGTTCCCGCAACACTAGTCGCGATAACACTTTAGACGTTCCCGCCGCACTCGTCACGATAACACTTTAGACGTTCCCGCCGCACTCGTCGCGATAACACTTTAGACGTTCCCGCAACACTAGTCGCGATAACACTTTAGACGTTCCCGCCGCACTCGTCACGATAACACTTTAGACGTTCCCGCCGCACTCGTCGCGATAACACTTTAGACGTTCCCGCAACACTAGTCGCGATAACACTTTAGACGTTCCCGCCGCACTCGTCACGATAACACTTTAGACGTTCCCGCAACACTCGTCACGATAACACTTTAGACGTTCCCACAATACAGGATACACTACTCTGGGGTACACACACTACTCTTAGGTACACTACCCTGGGATGCACACACTACAATCGGTACACTTCCATCTAGTGTGTGTGTTGAAAAGTAGGAATGATTGACACAGCACTTTTATAATTTAACATAGAAATGATCTTTTTCATGCAAGAAGTTTAGCCATAAAGTATTTTTTAATCCCACTGCCCCTTCTTTTACTTTGTGAAAATCACTAGACATAATATGGCAACTCTGGGTTCTATGCAGATAACTTTGATTCTGAAGCACAACGAGTCTAGCCTCTGGTACACTGTACTATAATATTGTCTCACTAAGCGCTCAACCTGCTCCTACACTGATCTACACAGTGGAAAATGTAGTACACCCGAGCATGATGACCAGCTCTCACAATATTGAGTTCTCTATAATATTACTATCTATAATAAACTTTATAATATTGCTATCCAAACTGAAGAAATTGGAACGTACCTTTAAAGTGGTGGATTCTGTTCCTCGAAGAGCCATGCCTTACCTATAAAGGCATGAAAGAATTATGCATGGTAGTGATCATGCACCACAAATGTAATACAATTACCGCATGAACCATCTCATTTTAAACTGTATACAAGCAGCTCAGTTAACACTTGAGGGTCGAGGAGTAGCTTACCTGTCAATAAGAGCGAGGGCGCTGGGGTAGCTGGTCGTGTCCAGACAGTCTGGGACGTGTGACTTTATCCACTTACGGGAAAAGCGGAATTTTCTGTTCTGGTCTCTCCTTTATTCCTCACTTATCGACCCAACACACGTTCAGGTCCTTGCAGGAGAAGGACAAACCAATTTAAGCATCCGGTGCTCGTGGGAATAACATCCGGTCTCTATAACACTGACTTGATACTTGGTGCTCTTATCCGGCAGTGGTTTATGGTGAAAGTTTCCAGTAACACTTTAGACGTTCCCGCAACACTCGTCACAGTAACACATTAAACGTTCCCGCAACACTTGTCACAGTAACACATTAAACGTTCCCGCAACACTTGTCACAGTAACACATTAAACGTTCCCGCAACACTGTCACAGTAACACATTAAACGTTCCCGCAACACTCTCCACAGTAACACATTAAACGTTCCCGCAACACTCGCCACAGTAACACATTAAACGTTCCCGCAACACTCGCCACAGTAACACATTAAACGTTCCCGCAACACTCGCCACAGTAACACCGAAGACGTTCCCGCCTGTTATGACCACACATACGTCATGTAAATATATGGTGTTAGTGTATGATGAGGTCATAAGTCTAGTCTTTTATTCATTCGTTAGCTTACTCTTGTAGTAGTAACAGAGTATAGAATAACAGAAGTTTATGTTCATACACACACACACTTAAGATATGTATTATAAGGTGAATAAGTCCTAACGACCGGTGACCGGTTAACTGCTGGACCTCCGCCCATATCCCCCAGACCCTCGGTGCACGTCTCCAGCAAGTGTACCAACTGTATATAGAAGTGACTTCCTTATGTGTTCACACATACATATATATCCCTAAGTACCTTGAAGTTTTGTGTATATATTGTATTTTATTATGTCTATATATATGAACTAGTTGTAAATAGTTATACTTTGTAATTCTGTTATTCGTAGGAGGGTGGAGTGACTTGCCATGTTGGCAACTCAGTCATTCTCGGCCGACCAGGCCACTGACAAGTCACTACCTACTCACCTGTTTTCCCAGAGATGCAGACGTCATACGTCTGGTCATCGGGTTAAGTATTATATTGTGTATTTAATTCTTAATGTTGATATAATGCTGTGTAAATGCATCAGGCTAACCGATATATCAGTAGGTCAGATGGTAGGTGATTGTGGATAATTAAGGATTGGAGAGTATTGTTATAGTGTTACAGAATGTGACTGATTCCTTTGCCCACCAGTAAATATCACCCTTCTCAACTGTTACTTAGGATAGTGTACCACTGCGCCGGGAGGGAGCCTGGTGTCGGCTATGCCTATGTTTAAGCCGTTACTGATATGATAGCCGATTCAATATTGATTTGTTACCGAGTTGTTAACTGATGCGTAAATTAACCGATTGGATAGTTAACCGAGTTTGACACTAAATTGATAGCCAGGGATCAGTGTCCCCGCGGCCGATCTCTGGCTGGGCCTTCTGGTTGTTGGATAAGTTACAGCTGGATTAAGATACGTTCGCATAATGTTTATGAGGAACTGTACAAACAACCGATGTTACGGTTGATAACAATATAAGTTTTTAGAACTAAGCTGAATAAGCATACTTAATCACTGGCAGCTTTAAATATTTTCCAAACCAATAAAATACAATTTGACAGATCTTGAAGTTCGTTATAAAACTGACAAAGTATCCCCGTACAACACTCAATACCTGATCACTTTAAGCACTACAAACAACAGAGGTTACGACCTCCACTCCCACCTGAGGATTACATTCTCCTAAATTGAGAAACGATGCACTTCACTCATGATAAGTCCTTTTGCTAGGTTTGTGTTCGTTAATTCTCTGGTATAGGTGCTTGTCAGTTTGTACAACAGAGTTTACTTAATTTTTTTGCATGGAATTTTAGACACACAACCATTACAACAAGGTTTTACATCAAGATTTCTAAATGCTAAAATAATTTAATATCATGGTAGCATTTAGGTATATTAATTTCATAAAAATCTCTCCGATTAAAAAATCAAATTTGTAATGGTTGTGTGTATAAAATTCCATGCAACCATTGTAGTAAGCTCTACGTTGGGCAAACAGACAAAAACATAACATTTGGCTTCTTCCCATTTGAAACGAATGAAGAAAAACGCCAAATTTCCAAAGAAAACGAATGAGCCGGAGTCATCCAATACAAATAGAGCATAACAAAATCCCAGTCCTGGGGGAATAAAGAACTAATAACATTAACAGCAAACGAAACCATAATGAACATATCAAAGAATACCCACATAACTAACTTTATACAAAACAATTTCTCAAATCGCAAACTATAGTGCATACGAAACACAGCAAAAATCATACAAATCTTAAATCAAGGACAGTTTCAAGCAAACACAGCAACAAACGCAAACTAAAACACAAAACGTATCACCTGACGTTAACATTCGTGGTGGAAAAATACAGAACACGAGCAAAAAATAAGTGTGAACGAAACACAGTAACACGAACAACCTAAACAACGAAGGCGTAAAAACTAAATATAACTATCATTGCAAGACCTGCAAGGTCTTGCAATGTATCTACAAAATATATTCCGTCTGCCTCCCTATCAAGAGGCACAATATATAATTCGGCAGTAACACCGCGAATGTATTACGAACCTTCACACTTGAGGAGCGGAAACTATATATCAACATCCTCAAGGGGTCAATAGTGCCATTAGCCCCACTTAAAAGCGGTAATCGTGCCTTTCAACCAACTACGAGATCAGCTTTATGTATACAAAAATAGAAAACATGTAATAGAATCACAGGATTATCACAATAATCACTCTTGCCACTGTCTAGAATACCCAACAGATGGAGTCGAGAATTAGTAGGGAGGCACTCTCCCAAGTATCTATCCACCAGTTCGCGTTGTCGTGGCTCCACATACTTAACATTAATGTTTCCCCACACCTCATCCCAGTCTAATTAACAGAACGCTGCATACAACACAGGGGATGCAACAAGGAGCAGTAGTTCATACACCCTTTTGCTCGCCAACCTCGCAACACCTTTAATTTGGCCATTAATCCCTACCCTCGTATTGTTCAAAAAGTTCCTAAAGCACACAGCCGTGGCAAATTTAAGCATCAATCCTGTTGTTGCGTAATACTTGGAAGCCGATCAGTTCTTAAATTTTCACTCGCAAACGTCAAAAATCACATCACTTATTCCAGCAGAATGTATACTCTTGGAGCACGTCAACCTCACCGACTCAGAGAGCCGGTGGGAGTGAGAAGACAGCCCCATATCGGCAAACAAGTGGAGTGTCCAATCGCAGGGCGGCCAACTAGTCAACAAAACGCCAGGTGCGACTCGACAGCTTGAGTGACCAAAAGCATCAGCTCGCTGTGCCTGCCGACTCATTATGTGTTTTATTGGCTTGGGAAATATTTAAAACTGCCAGTGATAAAGTATAAGTATATTCAGCTTAGTTCTAAAAACTTGTAGGTTATCAAACGTTTATACGTTTGTACAATTTTATCATCAATTTTTTGTACAGTTCGTCCAAATAAACATTATACAAACGTATCTTAATCCAGCCGTAACTTGTCCAACAACCAGAAGGCCTAGCCAGAAACCGGACAGCAGAGACATTGATCTCTGGAAAAAGCACATAGAAGGTAGGCAATGCTCCTCTAACCCGTCCTCAGGCCAAGTCTATTATATGAAGCGGTCGACCCCAAAGGCGCATTCGTAAATTAAAACATTTTGTTCTCTCGAAACAAAAATGTTCTCAAATAAAACTAATATTTTATATATATGAATATTGTGCATATTTAGGCATGGGTTAGGTGTTTAGGTTCTAGTACGAGGGTGAAACATTCACAGCGTTGTGGTTCGAACAAAAGTCGTCAGTGAAGCACTGTTCCGGAAGTGTTCGGACGTCATCAGTTGTGAATCGTGTGTAAACTGTTTTCATTCATAAACAGGATGCTTGGCGGATGCATAGAATGGACTTTGGTCTTTGTATACTAGGACGGGCTGAAATGCTATGTGATATTAGGAGGACGGGTTATGCGTCACATGTAAAGTGCTTTTCATTCGTAAACAGCGAGTTGGGCGGCTGAATTACCGATCATTTGCAATGAGGACGGGATGGATGAAACAAGATCTGGTTTCGACCGGTTTAGTGGGTCTGGCCAGCGGGTCAGATTGTTGAGGTGCTAGTTATGGTGAAGGCGCGTCGTGTTGTGAAGAGTGGGGCGAGAGAATCTAGAGTGTTACTGTGGTGAGCGTTGCGGGAACGTTTAATGTGTTACTGTGACAAGTGTTGCGGGAACGTTTAATGTGTTACTGTGACAAGTGTTGCGGGAACGTTTAATGTGTTACTGTGACAAGTGTTGCGGGAACGTTTAATGTGTTACTGTGACAAGTGTTGCGGGAACGTTTAATGTGTTACTGTGACAAGTGTTGCGGGAACGTTTAATGTGTTACTGTGGCGAGTGTTGCGGGACGTTTAATGTGTTACTGTGGAGAGTGTTGCGGGAACGTTTAATGTGTTACTGTGGAGAGTGTTGCGGGAACGTTTAATGTGTTACTGTGGAGAGTGTTGCGGGAACGTTTAATGTGTTACTGTGGCGAGTGTTGCGGGAACGTTTAATGTGTTACTGTGGAGAGTGTTGCGGGAACGTTTAATGTGTTACTGTGGAGAGTGTTGCGGGAACGTTTAATGTGTTACTGGAAACCTTCACCATAAACCACTGCCGGATAAGAGCACCAAGTATCAAGTCAGTGTTATAGAGACCGGATGTTATTCCCACGAGCACCGGATGCTTAAATTGGTTTGTCCTTCTCCTGCAAGGACCTGAACGTGTGTTGGGTCGATAAGTGAGGAATAAAGGAGAGACCAGAACAGAAAATTCCGCTTTTCCCGTAAGTGGATAAAGTCGCACGTCCCAGACTGTCTGGACACGACCAGCTACCCCAGCGCCCTCGCTCTTATTGACAGGTAAGCTACTCCTCGACCCTCAAGTGTTAACTGAGCTGCTTGTATACAGTTTAAAATGAGATGGTCCATGCGGTAATTGTATTACATTTGTGGTGCATGATCACTACCATGCATAATTCTTTCATGCCTTTATAGGTAAGGAATGGCTCTTCGAGGAACAGAATCCACCACTTTAAAGGTACGTTCCAATTTCTTCAGTTTGGATAGCAATATTATAAAGTTTATTATAGATAGTAATATTATAGAGAACTCAATATGGTGAGAGCTGGTCATCATGCTCGGGTGTACTATGTTTTCCACTGTGTAGATCAGTGTAGGAGCAGGTTGAACGCTTAGTGAGACAATATTATAGTACAGTTTACCAGAGGCTAGACTCGTTGTGCTTCAGAACCAAAGTTATCCACATAAAACCCAGAGTTGCCATATTATGTCTAGTGATTTTCACAAAGTAAAAGAAGGGGCAGTGGGATTAAAAAATACTTTATGGCTAAACTTCTTGCATGAAAAATATCATTTCTATGTTAAATTATAAAAGTGCTGTGTCAATCATTCCTACTTTTCAACACACACACTAGATGGAAGTGTACCGATTGTAGTGTGTGCATCCCAGGGTAGTGTACCTAAGAGTAGTGTGTGTACCCAGAGTAGTGTATCCTGTATTGTGGGAACGTCTAAAGTGTTATCGTGACGAGTGCGGCGGGAACGTCTAAAGTGTTATCGTGACGAGTGCGGCGGGAACGTCTAAAGTGTTATCGCGACTAGTGTTGCGGGAACGTCTAAAGTGTTATCGTGACGAGTGCGGCGGGAACGTCTAAAGTGTTATCGTGACGAGTGTTGCGGGAACATCTAAAGTGTTATCGTGACGAGTGCGGCGGGAACGTCTAAAGTGTTATCGTGACGAGTGTTGCGGGAACATCTAAAGTGTTATCGTGACGAGTGCGGCGGGAACGTCTAAAGTGTTATCGTGACAGTGCGGCGGGAACGTCTAAAGTGTTATCGTGACGAGTGTTGCGGGAACGTCTAAAGTGTTATCGTGACGAGTGTTGCGGGAACGTCTAAAGTGTTATCGTGACGAGTGTTGCGGGAACGTCTAAAGTGTTATCGTGACGAGTGTTGCGGGAACGTCTAAAGTGTTATCGTGACGAGTGTTGCGGGAACGTCTAAAGTGTTATCGTGACGAGTGTTGCAGGAACGTCTAAAGTGTTATCGTGACGAGTGTTGCGGGAACGTCTAAAGTGTTATCGTGACGAATGTTGCGGGAACGTCTAAAGTGTTATCGTGACGAGTGTTGCAGGAACGTCTAAAGTGTTATCGTGACGAGTGTTGCAGGAACGTCTAAAG
>WNGS01000411.1:7635607-7674418 GCA_020271785.1 Procambarus virginalis
CTCATTAACTTTGTTTACGTCCTTTTCAGGCTCTCATTATGCTCTTTGGGAATAATTAACGGGTTATTAATTTAGGGAAAGTTGGGAGCACTCGCGCCAAGTGTTAATGGGTAAGGCCGCTGACTGACCAAGTTGCCGGATCAAATATAATTTGTTTTTAATTCACATTACACTTTAAAATCAACACCAGAAATTTCCACTCAAGATTTCCTTTCGGTTTCATTATATATTCAGGACCCCGAGGCGTCGAGGTGACATTAAAATGCAAACTAATGCTTGCAAACTTTTATTTTTCTTTGAGATGTGAATAATGTTACTTCTGAAATAAAGATAAAATGTAGTTATGTTTTGGAGTGGCCCCCATCTCTTGTTGTGACAACGGCACCTTTTAACCCCCTCATTCTGGGGAAGCTCGGCTCAGTACCTCCCGCACTCGAATGTGTATGATTCCTCCCAACTCGTCAACGTTCCAAGACTTGTTTGGGTCCTGCCAAATGGACTAAGCATTTTAACTTTTCTCATATTGATCGTACACGTCCTGATGATTTATACATCGATAAAAACCTGTTCGTCAGCGTCCCACATCCATATGGGACGCTGACGAACATTAGATCATTTTTTTTAAATCCAAATAAAGACTCTTTCAAGGCAATCTATGCAGCTTTCGTTAGATCAATATTGATATATGCAGCACCGGCCTGGAATCCACACTTGTGAAGCATGAGACTAAAATTTAATTAGTGCAGAGGTTTTCGACCAGTGTAGTTCGAGTGCCAAGAGGATATGAAGCTATGAGGATAGGGTGAAGACACTGGATCTCACAATCATGGAGAACAGAGGAACCAGAGGAGATATGATCGTAAAATAAAAGATACTTACGGGGAACAAGAAAGGCGGGTACCCCGTACGGGTGGTCAACGAATGGAATGCAATGAGAGAAGTTGTGGAAGCCACCTCCATCCATAACTTAAAATACAGGTTCGGCAAAGAATTCGAGCGTTAAAATAGTTCAGCTATGACAACTGTAGGAGGCAGGACCCACAGAGTTAGACCTCACCACCTCGTAGACCCTGATAGGAAAGCACAGCCCATGTTGGTGGTCAAAATTTTGCGCCACAGATTATGCAGGTGGTCAAGGCTGTTTCACATTCCATGCAGGTGGTCAAAGGTCTGTATCACTACTCGTGCTGGTGGTCAAGATGCTGTGCCTGTTCCTGTGCCCGTGCTGCTGCTGGTCAAGGCTGTGCTGTGGTCAAGGCCACGGTGTGGTCGCTGGCGTGTCGGAACATTGGTATACGCGAATTAATAAATATTCCTAATGGCTTCCATTGGCAGTCTGGCTCAGCATTCTGCGTATTTTTCCCTGAAATTGAGTTTGGTTTTGCGATAATATTATGCCGTAGTGAAACCCTGGTTTATTAAAGATAATCAGGCTCTGATTCAACTTGTAATGCGTTTAATAAGCAGTCCCCGTGGCGTTGTGTTAAAACACTCGCTCGGCGCTTCGCAAGCGCTTTGGCCTGGGGTCGTATCCTGGCCGGGGAGAATTTACTTGGCGCCAATCCTTAACTGTAGCCTCTGTTCACCCAGCAGTGAATGGGTACCTGGTAGTTAAACGATTTGGCGGGTCGTATTCCGGGAGAAATTAGGATTAAGGACTTGCCAGAAACGCGAGGCGTGTTAGTGGCTGTACAAGAATGTAAGAACTTTTGTATATATAAATAAGAACAAAACAAGTTAATATAGTTTTCTCCTCGGCTATTGATGTGATGAAAAAATCATATGACATATTACTTTTTCTTCTATAATTAATGATTCTCTTGAGGAAGAGCTGAATATTTCTGGCTCCTAGTAATCCAGTAAGCCATTCAATGGAGCATTGAAAAAGTGACTAATGAAAATTTGGGAAGGTTGATTAAAATTCTGTGATGTGATTGGGCTGTTTCTGGGATGTCTTCATATTATTCGTCACACCAGACAAGGACTTGGGTGAGGGCTGTTCTTGTATACAAGAAGCTAGGCACAGTCTTACATGATATAGAGATGGGATTGTCTCATAAATTTAGTCTATCTGAATTAAAGGCACAAGTGGAATAGTAGATGTGATCACATGATTTGCATGTTTAATGAACGACTTATCAACTTAAAGCTTATTGAAGGTTGAAAATACTTTTGATTGACGTTAAAACAGCTGCAATCTAGGACATACAGAAATAATGGGGAGAAAGTGCAAAATCAGTACGACAATACAGCACTAGGAAGGGATATGAGGACGGACGGAAAAAACGGTGTCCAAGCACTTAAACCGTTGGGGGATAGAGGGTCAACCTGTAAGAAGCAAGACACGCTGTCCCGACCTGTCAAAGTGGTTGTTTTAGTCTAGAAATAAACTTAAATTTTTTAAGCACATTTTCAGACACTATAGAATATTTCTACCTTCTGGAGGAAGGGAGGCGTGAGTGCTGGGAAGGATGCCTCCACAATTTCAAACAATGCAAATAGAACAGAGATGGATTTTTTATAAATATTGATGAACAGGAATTACCCTATGAAGAACACTAGTCTGAAGACATCTATTAACGCTCTTAAGTATTTTAATGGGCATATACGAGTATGTTCTTTGTCAAAGAAAATATTACTGTAATCAACTTAGAAACAAAATAATTAATTGGCTGCTCAATAAACTTTTGATCCAAATTCTTTGATATTCGACAAGATCTAATTAGAGCTCAATACTAAAATAGACCGATAAAATGAATACTATCATCAGAAACGTAATTCTCAGTTCAAATTCCATTTGGAAGACCTAGTGGGAAACACCAGCTGAAACCCAAACACCAGTAAGCTGAAGGAGTGTCAACACGTGGTGGGTGCCAACACGTGGTGGTGGTGTGTCCAGATTCTGTAGAATTTAGTTAGTAGTTCTTTCTCGACGTATTGGCAGCGGACGCACTTTATGATTGTGGTGAATATACTCGGGACGGTGTGTCGGTTGTCACCTGCTGGACACCGGGTGGCAGGTTTACGAGAAGGTCGCCGGTCATGGTAGGCTGGGGAGCTAATCCTCAGGCAGCATTCCACAAAGGGTTTCCAGTGGTGATCAGAAGTGACATTTCGGGGAGGTCCGAGACATAGTAAAGGGCATGTTGTGTTGGACTCAGGACATGTGACCGGATGTGGTGTGGGCAAGTTAAATCAATACTGATGCAAGCAAGTGGCAGAGTCAGTGCAGTACAGGACATCAAACTAGGTAGAGGCCAGGACATAGCTGAGATTGTATTGACAAGTCCAAGCTGGTTGCTCTACAAACCCAATGCCCTGCAGGCGTCTTTGGTGAAGTTGGGAGTAGTTTGTGAGTAGCTCAATATACAGACATTAATGCCAGAACTGATGTGAGTAGCTTCACCTGCAGATATGACACACCTGGTGTGAGTAGCTCCACCGGCAGACACTCATGACACAGCTGGCGTGAGTAGCTCCACCGACAGACACTCATGACACACCTCAGTAAGCGTGCATTGATCCTGAGGATTTCCCTTATGTCCCGAGCTCACCCTCAGATAGGTAGGGCTGATGTGTGATGCTTAACGCTAGTGGAGCGTTACTGGAGTCGAAGAGTGGAGGTTATAATGAAAGAGAAGGTTTGATAATGAGTGATGGTGGGATGGAAGGTTATTCAACCAAGCGATCGAGGGGGAGGGGGAGAATTTTCAATAGACAGTGATAGTGAGGATTAAAATATATCAAGTGCCTCGGCCAATGGTTGGGTGGAGGACGATATATTTTGAACGGTGGCTTACGGTGCAGTGATCATTAGACAGTGAATTACCGTGATGGGGAAAAAGCACTTAGTGTAATTAGAAAAAACAACTAAATTTTTAAATGAATCTCTCAGAAGATTAATTACCTGCATAACATGACTTAGAACAATTAATTGCGAATCATCTGGGGAGTCAAGATAAGGTTCAGGACTCGCTAAGCACACTTGTGAGAGTTGTTCCTCGTGCCTAGATAAATGCAGTCTGGATAAAATACGGAGTAAGAGGGCTCCGAAGCGCTTCAAGGTCGTGTTCCACACAAGGTTATTATTATAGTGGCCGAGTCGTGGGGCTTCGGAGCTCGTAGCGTTTAAAATTAATACAGACTAAGCTGCTATGGCCGAGGTAAGAGAGAGAGAGAACTGTATGTATGGTTGGTGGATCTTGGCCGCATCCTGTCTCAGACTGTGCTTTCCCAGCTGCCGTCGTTCTAAAGACGCACTCATCAAATTTAACGAACTTTGTATTCAAAATATTTTGTATTCAAAATCGGTATTTTATAATTAATACATCCATATTATTTTATAGTAGAATTTGGTGTATAGTTTAGGAGATCAGGTAAGTGTGGCAAGTATTTGTATCTGCAGTACATGGGTAAAACATTAGTTAAAGTGGGACTGGAACTCATGAAGACTGCGAGACACTGTTCGAGAGTAGTTAGGTGCTCATCAGTTATGATTCTTGTGTAAAGCGTTTTAGTTCATTAATAGAGGTTTTTGCGGCTGGATTATCAAGAATTGGCTGTTATTGATGAGGAAAAGCAGGAGGTTGGGTTGATCGAGATCAGGTTCCTGTCCTGTCTGTGACATTCATCAATGTTTCCCATTGTCGTGTTTTTCGAGAGATCCATAACCTTTAAGCACCTTTTTGTATAATTTTTGTATCAACCTATGCATATCTTGTAACCATCAATACATAATAAAGCACAAAAAAAGAAGGGGGTGGTAGGAGAAAAGCACACAGAAACTGTAGTGGAGGGGATCTAAACATTCCTGTAATGCGTTATGCGTGGTTTCCTCCGAGACTATGGGTCCCCCTTCTTCCAGCCAAGGTGGTACTCCCTTCTCTCTCTCTCTCTCTCTCTCTCTCTCTCTCTCCTCTATATATATCTATATATATATATATATATATATATAATATATATATATGTCGTACCTAGTAGCCAGAACTCACTTTTTGGCCTACTATGCAAGGCCAGATTTGGTTAATAGCCAAGTTTTCCTGAATTAATATATTTTTCTCTAATTTTTTTCTTATGAAATGATAAAGCTACAATTTCATTATGTATGAGATAAATTTTTTTTATTGAGTTAAAATTAACGTAGATATATGACCGAACCTAACCAACCCTACCTAACCTAACCTATCCTATCTTTATAGTTAGGTTAGGTTAGGTAGCCGAAAAAGTTAGGTTAGGTTAGGTTAGGTAGGTTAGTTAGTCGAAAAACAATTAATTCATGAAAACTTGGCCTATTAGGCAAATCGGGCCTTGCATAGTAGGCTGAGAAGTGCGTTCTGGCTACTAGGTACGACATATATATATTATATATATATATATATATTATATATATATATATTATATATATAATATATAATCATCTCTGGTGCAATTGGGTCCGAGGGACCCATGGATATAATTTCTCACTTATCGAGTAAATAAACACTTCAAGTAAATTTAACAATATTCAGTTGATGAATAAGCTATTTTTCGAGGTCTTAATAACGCTCCTGCATTTGACAGCCCTTCTGCTAAAAATTGTACCAAAAATCTGAACTGTGAATATGTAAGCAATTAGAATATAAAGAACGCCAACATTGTCATGGTTTGTGACCTGAGAGTTTCCGGTGAGGAGTGGGGAAGGGGAAGTATAGAGTAGGGAAAATAAGGTTAGGCAATGTAAAGGGAGCGGGATGGTGAGTGAAATAGGTCTGTACAAGAAGCAGACTATATAAATTGAATGCTGGAATCTGTCGTGTGTGTCTGCCTACGACGCAAAGTTCATTGCAGTTATATATGGGGAAAACTACCCCTGCAATGTGTTCGTCGGAGGCAGAACTGTGAGAAGTGTTACAGACACCTCTATAACTGGGCAGCCAATCGAATTGAGGGATGGAAGAGAATCCCTCTCTGTTTTATATATTTTTCATTAAGAATTAATTGATTCATATTAAGGGAAAATAAATATTTTTGTTAATTAAGATTGAGTATTATGTTTAGAAGACTTGCGTAGGTGAGAATGCGTTAGAGTGACAGCCAGTAAGTGCTTGTGATGGCGCAGATCTACATATGAATACAGAATGAGTTACTGCAGCCACATGCTGGCCTGCGCACTGAGAGTTCACCTCCACATTAACCAGCAGTAATGCCCGAATTCCACAAAGCCAGAAATTATAATTAAATACACTTTNGCTATAAGAATTATACGACACTATTCTTATATATGCTATAAGAAGTCTCGTCCAGAATGAATATTAAGTATTGTATGTTAAATAATAAATAAAAAATAAAAAATTAATAATTCATACCCACAAATTGCACTGACGCTGAAATAGAGATGAAAATGGTGTACCGCCGTCCAGTGTCGCGCTGGCTTCTGGGAATTATCTTTTTTGTTTCCACTCTCGTCTATGGGAGGGGGGGGAGAGAGGTGAGTTCTTATTGTAAATGTGTTAACGCCATACATCACTCAAGTTACACACCGACACCTTCGGTCTCCATTTTGTTCAACATACGTGTGCTAAGCATCATTTTAATATCTAACTTGTTTCAAGCCAATTTTACACTCAAACTCTATTTTAAGCTAATTTTAAACAACAAAATTGTTAAGCCTATTTAGCCCCATTTTTAAGCTCCAACTTTCTATACACACATCTTAAACTAATTCTAAAGTCCAACATATTTTATTTACCTTTACAATTTTATGCGCTGCTGAGGTCCCTTTTGTGCTTGCACTGATTTATTATACATAAAGCCTTGCCTTTTCTTCTGTCTCTACTTTAGTATTTAATTTATTTACAATTTATTTTTCATGGATGGATATAAATAGTTACTACAGTTTTAACTGAAATATTATAATATCTGTAAAGGTCCTACCCAATGGGAAGAGCTTGACACGATAGTTTAATTGGTCCTATGTCAACCTAAATGCGAGAGTCTAATGCAGAGACAAGAAGTTCATTTCTGTTAGTCCCTATCGGCAGAGTTTAATTAACCTGCTTCAAGTTAATTAGCGAGTTATTCTCCACACAGACGAGAAGGGCGCATCCATCACCTATCATAAATGTTGTTTTTGTCAATGACTGAAAGCGACGAGAAACTATTGTTATTTGTCTGTCACTGATAACATCTTAAATTAGGTGTACTGTTAACATACGTGCTCTCTATGTGTCCTACGTTAGACCCAGTCTTGAGTACGCAGCCCTGGTAAGGTATGTCGTGGCGCTTACGTCGCTATTCAGGAAGCTATTTACGAACACCGACCTTCCTTAGAACACCGCCTCATGCTACGGTACCTCTAGAGCAGTCGTAGCTTTACGCAAGCCGTACATAAGTCAAGTTTTTCTCGACTACACAGCTCACACAACTGGGAATTCAAAATGCATACCTTCGTCGGCGGATCCCTGATGGATCCCGTCATGCCAGCAATAAATGCTGTGTTCACACAAGAAATAAGAGTATTTCTGGTCGGAGTGCATATGTATATCTACATAATATAACTATATCTACTTAAGAGTTAGGGCAAAGAAGAGTCTTGGAAAGCTAAAACACAAGTGAAAATTATTTTCATTGCACCGAATTGGAAGAAGCGAACATACCACGCAACCAAAGAATTTCAAGAATGGTCTTGATCAGCTCGACGCAAACTTCAGATTGCAGAGGACAGAACTAACTTCTGACATTTCTGCGTTGTAGGTGGAAGGCGAATTGAATATAGTTGGAAGAAGGGGAGAGCTTTTTATTCAGAAAGTGATTCCATAGGTATGATCTCCGACTATTGGAGAGTGTGCGTGGTTAAAGGTAAAGGGAGAACAAATGAATTTATGTTATAATATATATATATATATATATATATATATATATATATATATATATATATATATATATATATATATATATATATGAATGTTGAATATGAATGTTGTTTTAAACGTGAGGAAAGAGATTTACCTGTCTGGCCGATCCCTTGTAATGAGTGTGCATGTGTTTACATCGGCCAGACAGGTAAATCTCTTTCCTCACGTTTAAAACAACATTCATATGCTATTCGTACAGCCCAGCAATCCAGTGCATGTATTTACATTCCAGTTTATGTAATCATTCTATCGACTTCACAGGGGCAAAATGTATTGTTAAAAGTAAGGATTTTGTCGAACGAAACGTGATCGAATCTGCTCTGATCAAACATTGTAATAACAGCCTTAATGTGAGCCCCGGTATGTACAAGTTGGATCCCTATTTAAGCCTCAATATAGCCCGTCAAAACAATATATCAATAATTTAACACGTATGGCACTTGGAGATATTAATGGGAGCTGCCTCGTATGGCAGCTCCTATTAATATCTCCTATTAATATTTCCTTTTAATAGCAGCACTGCCTTCTGCAGTTACCTTCTTTCTTATAATTCCTTTCCTCCACTTATTTTTGGTGGTCAGGTGATCTGCCCAGGCGGATATAAAGGTCTGATCAGCAATGTTTTCTTATCTTCATTCTACTTTGCTCTGATGAGGCGAATTAGCCGAAAACGCGTTAAGCATTTCTATTTTTCACATGTGGTTATTCTGCATATATATATATATATAATATATATATATATATATATATTATATATATATATATTATATATATATATATATATATATATAATGTTTAGCCTCTACCGCTGACACTCGACCCCATCTAGTCAACTCACCCCACTTCTTACTTTCCTTTGAGGCCAAAAGTTTTTCTCATTCCGAACTTGAATCTGCTTAAGCCATCTCATTTGAAATTCCCGATAAATCTTAATTCCAGTAACTTTAGTTGGAACCATGGAGGAAAATCTTTTCTAACCTCCGGGTATTTCCACTGGGGAAGGATACTTTGCTGTTGAAAATTTCGTCTGATTGTGCTTTACCTGTTCTGGGTTAAACTGCAAAGACCATTTTCCTGTACAAAGTTTCAATGGTTGTGCAGGAGCGATTCCATTACTGAAATGGAATTTTTGCTCTGTAGCAACTATAGCGGCTTAGGAGTACAGTACTGCGAAATGTTCCTTTACCATTTCGTAGTATTTCCAATACTGTGTGGTATTTCCACAACTCCACCCATTACCAAAAGATGGAGATGGGTGAAGGAAAGTGGAGCGAGAAAATAGGCTTACCTTGGGATCCGCCAAAACTCCCGAAAGGTTCTTTGTGATTCGACAACGTGTTGTGGTGTCAGTGACTGTCACCTGTTATGTGACATCATTAAGACCCCGGGGAAAGTTAGGGACCTGGAGGGTTTAAGCTTAAGGGTTACAGCCGCTTCTCACAGCCCAACTTAATGGTTTGACTGGATGTAAGAACGTGTAAAAAAAACTTATATCAGCTTGACAGCATCGTAAAGTCCTTATCAGTGTCGCAGGTTTATAGACAAGGTTTAATGGGGTGGTCGGCTTAGTTGGGTGGTTGGTGCTTATCAAGGCAGCGAGAACCTAATGTGTTTGTGCTTTTTTCGTGTTTTTTAGTTTATCTCTTATGTATATTTGTGAGTGCTTGTGTGTTTTTCTATTTTTTTTATATGTGTTTCACTTGATGCCTAAGTGTACTCTCCTAATTATGCTTGCGGGAGTTGAGCTTCAGTACTCTGGTCCCGCCTCTCAACCGTCAATCAACTGAGTGTACAGATTCTAAAACCTACTAAGCTCTATCAAATCTTTATTTGAAACTGTGTATGGAGTCTGTCTCCATCACATAAATTGCCTAGTGCATTCCATTTGTTAACTACTTTGACACTAAAAAAAGTTCTTTCTAATGGCTCATTTGGGAAATCAGTTTCCACCTGTCTCTTTGTGCGTGGGGCCTCCTGTGTTAAATAAATCGTCTTTATCCACCCTATCATTCCTCTGAGAATCTTGAATGTAGTAATCATGTCCCCTTTAACTCGTCTGTCTTCCAGAAGGTAAGGTTTAGTTCCCGTAGTCTCTCCTCGTAGCTCATGTGGAAAATTCCACCCACTATATATATATATCATTATCTAAGAAATGTATTATCTACTAAATAATAACAGAATTTATATCATACATCTACTACATCAAATCAGAATCTTATATTCTACATCTATTGATTTATTAAATCAGACATCTATCAAAATCATACAACTGGATCCTACATGACAATGCCACAATGGTGACACGCGCCATTGGCTATGAATGCCTGCGTGACTTTGTACATGTAATCTCAAATACCTAGAACCTTCAAGAAGAAACAGATAATCAAAATACTGTTGGAACATCAATCGATTTCCGGTAATGGTTAATTCAAATGAGTTATAATGAATCGATTTTAACTACAAGTATCAGTACTTTTTGAATCCTCTATATATTTATCTTATAATCCCACTTTATCTGAAATTAATCGTCTAGACGAGAAATAAATCTTAAATATATCATGGTCAGTCAACCTCATAGCAGGAGGCCGTGGCTGCCAGCTCGGACTACAAGCGCCCAAGGCAAAGCAGTGTTTACATTACAAAAGTGTACTAGTGTGCGGTGCTGGAAACATTTTCCGGCAAAATATTTACACACAAACTAATTATAATCCTCAGTGATTACTCTTTAAGATACTCAGAGAGTTCCTGAACTATATACATACATCTATTCTAGAAAATCAATCGTAACAACACATATCCAGAGTAGTGAAGAGCGAGTTCATGTACTAAAAGACTCGACACGCTTAACACCTCCCACATCATCAACCAAGATAGATGAAACGGCATATATTCTATATCTTAGCAACTGCTACAAGTAATCTATTCTGCAGCAAAGCTGTGATATCTTCTAAATACCGAGCCTTATCTCATCTAGAGAGATAACATTTGGCAAGTTGTCAGATATGTTTCGGTTCTCAGTTTTGGATGAGTATAAGTGTTCTGTAGAGTGTAAATTGGCCAATTGCATGCTTTATAACCTTAATAAGTCCATATATAAATTGAGAGTCATTAGGCTGAGAGGTAAAGCCCCCATTAATTAGTAAGTTTTGATTTACTCTTTCAGTAACTGAACCGTCATCATTGACTGAATCTATTCATTTAATCTGGAATGTATCTAAATATATATATATATATATATATATATATATATATATATATATATATATATATATATATATTATATATATATATATATATATATATATATATATATATATTATATATATATATATATATATATATATATATATATATATATATATATATATATATATATATATATATATATATATATATATAATATATATATATATGTATATATATATATATATAATATATAATATATATATATATATAGATATATATATATATATATATTATATTATATATATTATATATATATATAAAATTCTTTTGTATAATTCATCAAATAATTAATTGCTATAATAATTCAAATTTATTTATCTTATTAATCTTATTGTATATAATATCTTTGTTGCTTAATTGCATATGTATATATAGATTGTATAATGCAACTACTACCCTGTTGTGTTTAGTAGTATAATTTGATTATTGGCTTCTGCAATAATATTAGAGCTAGTCTAGACTGTGTATATTGTTCAGATCTTTGATCTAGAACAAGAACCAGTGTTCATAGCAATAGAACTGTGTTTTATTATCTTGTCTTTGTATAAAATACAAGCTGATGTGTTGAAGTACCAGCAGGTAGATTGTGGGTCTCCAATCGACAACTCTATTCACCTTTAGGGAACCTATCTGCCCTCTACAGATCACTGTCCTTCCTAGGACTAGAGGAGGAGGATTTACAACTCTAGCTAAGGACTGATCATTTTGTTTTGCTTGTCTAGTGTAGAGTAATATTTAAGTATAAATATTACTAACTTTTCAAGTCCTAAGTAAATTCTCCTCATGAACAATATCCTGGTAGTTTCCCCACAGCTTATATTCCTCAGTTCAGGTACTATTCTGGTGGCATACCTTTGAACCTTATTTTAGTCTTGGGCTTGATAAGATACGGACTCAACGCTGGAGCTGCATACTCCAGGATTCTTCTGACTTATGTAGTATACAAGGTTCTAAATTATTCCATACACAAGTTTGTGTGTTTATGTACTCCGTTTGTTGTGTGTGTACATTGTATACTCCAGAAGTGAGCACTTAAGTGTTATACGAGAAGTGGAGAGACGGTGAGAATCACACTGAAATGCAAAAGTGCTATGATGTGTGTAGTACATTTGGTTCCTGCTCTGGCAACGGGGCTTAGGCTGTCTCTATAACCAGCTATGTACTACTAAACCATGATGGATATTGTCATTATTCTACATCATTGCTGTAGGGTTAAAATGATACCTGACAACATATGTATCTTGGTGAAATGAGACACGAGAATAAATTTTTCCTTTATCCTAGGAATTAGAAAATGGTGCCATGAGAGAATATTATGTCAATAGGAAGGATTGAGCATGCATATCTTGATTCTCTCAGAGTTGTTATATGTGCTGTTGCAAGACAACTCAGAACATTTACCTAAACATTAGTGCTCAATGTACCACGATTTATGTTATTTGACAATTCTTCCTCGATGTCTCATCATAAATAACCCTCCCTCGGTTGTTTGTACTTAGCAATCCTCCCACGGTGGCTAGTGCTTAACAATCCTCTCACGGTGGCTAGTGCTTAACAATCCTCTCACGGTGGCTAGTGCTTAATAACCCTCCCACGGTGGCTAGTGCTAAATAACCCTCCCACGGTGGCTAATGCTAAATAACCCTCCCACAGTTGATAAGCCTCAAGTCTGACACAAAACCAAGTAAAGTTTCCATGCCTCAAAAGAATATCTTCTAAAATATTAATGTTTTCTTACAGGCTCCTATTAATTTAAAATTCATGCACGAGTGATAATATTTGTTGAAAATACCTGACAGTTGTGCCCTCGTCTGCAAGGTTTAGTGCAAGCTTATTCATTTAGGATGCTAACATAATAGAATCTCAAGACGTTCAGGTAGTTGGACCAAACAGCCCCCATTCAAAATTTGTACAATCTAAATATATATCAAACGAAAATTATCCCGGCTCCACGTGACCACATAACGGCGATAAAACAAAATTTGGTGTGTGTGTTTATTCCAATTTTGTGTCAAGCAAACTTTCGAAAGTTTTAATTGCAATTTTCTCTTTACATTTCCATGCCGCGTCGTATCAAACTTTTGTCAAACATATGTTCATGTTCTGCGGGGTGCACAAGCAGACAAGTAATAAATGTACTGGAGAATGCATAATTCATTCCTGGTAGAATATTCGTCTAGAGTACATAAACAGCAATTTTTGTCATTTAGAAACGGAAAGCGTAAATATATTGATATTTCTCTTTGGGTAACAGCTTCTGTCTTTGGATATTTAGAGTAAAAAATTCTAATTATTTGATTAGTTAGAAAAGCCGCATTATTTAAAAAATGTCCCAAATATATATTGGCATCAACTTAGGTAATATTTTTGTATTATTTATGGTACTGAATGTAACTTTACGATTTTAGAAAGTTAACAAAAATATGAAGTTATTAGTTGGGTAAGTCACAATGCTACGAAAGATTTAATCTGAATTGAGTTTAATGAATGAATTTAATCAAGAATTTTAGATGGATACTTTGTCATGAACCTTCTTTATCTTGTAACCCAGCGGTGTCAAACGATTTTGCTGTTGAGAGGCAGATATCATAAGCTTCAGAATGATGTGTCCTACTCGTCACAATGACAAGTAAGACATCACACCTCCAGGGGCAAAAGTGAAGTTTTAGTAAATGCAAGAATGAAAAATTATAATAATAAATATTAATGTCCACCCACACTTATCTATACCAACAAATTAGAATGTCTGTGCGTGTCTGAAGTTGGTGGAGGCCGCGTGGGGCTGGCTTCATCCCCCTTTCTTTCGTGAAATTTGTGGGGAAAAGGATGGTATGTGTCATAGGCCATTCGGGGATCGGCCCAAGTTCCATGCTTTAAGGAATATCTACATCTATAGTTTATAGAAAATCAAACGTGTTTCTGTTTTTTAATAAGCGTCAAAACGTGGTTGTGACGCTTATTTCAAACAATTTATTTCCTTGGATCTTCTTACCAAGGACCTAGTCGATTGCCATCTCTCCAAGAGGAGCTCCTACGAGTGTGCTGTTCTTAGGTTTGGTTATGTCCTTGGGGTCTATCCTCAGGTTATATTATTATTATTATTATTATTATTATTATTATTATATATATATATATATATATATATATATATATATATATATATATATATATATATATTTATATGTGTGTGTGTGTGTGTGTGTGTGTGTGTGTGTGTGTGTGTGTGTGTGTGTGTGTGTGTGTGTGTGTGTGTGTGTGTGTGTAATTTGAAAAGATTAACTGGGCACTTATACTCACTTAAGGCTCACAGAGTTGGTAGTCAATATACCTAACAACGAGATGGCAACAAGGGGAAGAGAGGCAAGGGACGGAGGGCGAGTGGGAAGTCAGGTGTTAAAATAAACTGGGCCAGATGTGATACTTGGGGTCTCCAGCCAGGGCAGCTGGGCAGCTCTCCTCAGTAACACAAAGACTCGTACTGTGATTAGTTTCTGCATTGCATTGGCTTGAGTAAAGGTATGCATGATGAGCTCTCGTAAATTAAATAGGGTTAGTCTCATATACAAAGTAATGTGCGAGCTTTTCTCTTGTGTGAAGTGTGTTTGAACGTATTGGGGTTTTGTGTATATGCTTCTATGCTTTAAGCATTTAATGCAATGATGGAGACAAGGAATGATTCTCTCAAAGCTTCGAATTGTATCACACTGTATCAGTGAAGCAACCCGTCCCCACAACCTGTCCTCAGGCCAGGCTTGTTAAAGCAGCGGCCGTTCCCAAAGATGCATTCATAAATTTTTCTTTCATGTTTATTATAAATCAATTTCATATATTTATAGTTAGATGTAGGTTTGGTTAAGTGTGGAGGTTCTGTTGTATACAACATTTAACCAAAAAATTTGTATACAACAGTTGGATACAAAAATACTATTGGTGTTTGCATTTTTAATACGTAGGTGAAGCATTTTCAAAGTTGCGATTCGAACAGAGGTCGTCAATGTAGCACTATTTGAGAAATGTTCAATCGGTTGAGAGTCTTGTGAAACCTAGCCCCTACTCCAAACAAAGACTCAAAAGCCTTTCCATGCACCCGACAACCCCTGTTTATGAATGAAACACGGTTTACACACGTTTTTCATTCATAAACGGGGAGGGGGGTGAGGGGGTTTGGCGGGTGCATGGAATAGCTTTTGGGTCTTTGTTTGGAGGACGGACTGTCGTAATATGTCAACGAAGGAGACAAGGAATGCTTCATAAAGATGAGACACAAAGAAAATGAGACGAAACACTACATAACCAAGAGGGAGTTACAAGATAAATTAAAAACGCTATTGGTGATTAGGACTTGAGTGGAAATTAATTAATGTTTGATAAGGTTGAGGAAGATGTGTTGATTTAATGATTTCATGAGAAAAAGTTAAAAAGGGGGACAGAGAACTGACGAAATGGCCATGGACGTGTAGAACGGGACAGTTAAATGATTAAAGGGACAGAGATATGGGGAAGGAGATTGGAGACGATGAAAGCTATGGCTAGGGTGGCTGCCTGATACATGCAGAAATGAAGGAAAAAATAATTGGACGATAAAGGGAACCAGCGGATAAATGAAAGAAACGGCTGACTGATTACTACCCTGCACATGTAACTGGTTAGTTTATATTATATATTATATATATATATTATATATATATATATATATATATATATATATATATATATATATATATATATATATATATATATACTGAGATGCAGATGACACCTCTGTATATATATGGTATGACAGGTGGTGATATGCTGAACCAGGAGGCATTCCAAGACATCGTATTTGAAGCAGGGATATACATGTATATAAATATATCATAACACAAATAACGATTTAGTTGAAAAGTTATCAGACATAAATGTCATTGTTTCATTCTGCTAGTTATTGGCGTTAATTAAAAAAAGCCACTGTGATGATAAATGTTAAACAAAATAGTTACAGAGTTCGCAGTCTGCATTGATTGCTGAAATGTGTGAATGAAATAAAACGGGTCAGTATTTATAATGTTATAATTATAACTGAATCAGTAAAGATATGAATAAAGGAAAAAACAGACCAGTAAGCACAAACATCACTGAAACATTAATAACAGTAATAACAAGAATAGTACTTTATCTAAGGATATGTAATTTACACATGTTCGTGAAATATTGCAAGACACTAGAGTATAAACAGTAACATTATTAATGATAACAACTTTACGTTTATAACATCCTGCCTCTACGACGACACTTTTCACTCCCCCGACATTTATACACTTTCCAAACCATTAAATACTTCCCCCCCCCCTTCTTTCCACTGTGTGTTATTTCACATTATTTTCCTTCCTTATTTTAGAGACACTGAAGTTCAATACATGAGGACAGTAAACGCCGCCTCATGCACGAGAAATGTCAAGACAGACAAAATATTACAAAAATAAAAGCAATATCAACTGTTGCAGACAATAATGTTGCCACAGATCATAACCGGAAGCTACAAACGTCAGTGAGAAAGAAACATACGAGCAACATTTGCAACACCAGCCTCACCTGCAGCACTGGAACAACTCAGGGAAGGCCACACCCAACGCCAGGCACGGATGCAACACATGCAGGATTAAATATAGATACCATTTTCAAAATAAACATTAGCGATGGATATATATATATATATATATATATATATATATATATATATATATATATATATATATATATATATATATATATATATATATATATATATATATATATATATATATATATTCTTCATTCGCATATAGTCCTGGGGACCATTCAGGCTTGTTCGCATATATATTATATATATATATATATATATATATATATATATATATATATATATATATATATATATATATATATATATATATATATATATATAGCATCACTCGGCACCATCGTCAGGTTAAACACAAGCAAGACAAGAATTTGACACGATTATCGAAAGCAACTCCTATTAACTTACATATATCTGAGAAAAGAGAGCAGCACTGGGGACCAAACTTAGTTGGAACACAAACACACAAACAGGCTGAAAATGCGCCACTCTTGTCACAAGCACCACTGTGCCAATACTTGGAGGATGTGGGGAAGAAGGGAAACGTGTTGATAATACACGACCTCTGTCCCAGATATAGCAAGGAATTCGCAGGAGCATAAGAAAACACAATGATTAACATTTGCCTCATACCTGGAGGCAAGACCACTCGATAACAGTACGTTGCAACGCTCCAAACCTGTTGTGTTTTTAACATTTCCAGAATGTGTATTTGTTGGGTCTCCTCTGGGATGATGATGGAATTTTGATGTTGCCTAAAGATAGAAGAGACTCCAGTGAGTTAACACTAACTTTGCAATCCAGTCTTGAAACTTTGGCCGTATATCTCTATGGCGTATCGTTGCAGGCACTTTATCTGGGGCATATTTCTGTTGAGAAAATTCCCGGAAAAGTTCTTTAAATAAGTTTTCCTCTTGTCCATTAAGCAGAAATGACGTGGTTTTTCAACAAATGGCAACAAATGTTTTTTTATTTACGCTATTGGAAACGAAACTCGTTTTATTTGTTACAAAAATTACAATGCTATGGAACAAATAACGGAATATACTTACACCTGAAAAATGCATTGTTTTTCCATGGAGAGATTCTCAAAACACTAGTTTGTCGATCTGTAGAGTTTGTTTAAATTAATAGACAAAAATGCCAACAGATATTTCAATCGATCCCTTTCCATGTCGATAGTTCAAGTAATCATTCTGCTCAGTTGTACTGCGGTTATAACTTAGATCCTCAACTACATTAATATGAACATAATGCCATAAGAATATTGGAAGCCCCATATTGTCTACTAGGAGGGCGAGGCACGCATCGTTGCACGGGTCATTCTTTCCCATCTATCCATCTATCTATCCATTCATGTATCCATCTAGCCATAGATTTCCCCATCTATTCATCAGTCTAGCCATTCATCAATCAATATATTTATCCATTCATCAATCAGTGTATCAATGCATTTATCTCTCCACCTATTTTTGCATCTACCTATCCAACTATCTATCCATCAGTCTATCCACCTACTTATCCATCTTATTGTTCATCTATTACTTTATATATCCATCTGTCCATGCATATACCTATTTACTCATGTATCAATCCGTTTATGTATCCCTCTATCCATCTGTTTAGCAGTTTATCCATGTATTTATCTATTTATCAAGCCACAAATCCATTTACCATTCCATCTATTGATCCATCTCTTCATCTGTCTATCAATACATCTACTTCTGTATCTCTTGATCGATCCAAATATCTATCCATCCATCTACAGTTTGTCTGTCTTTGTCTCTGCCTCTCTGATAGAATACCGTGGCTTGAGAAACCTTTGAAGTTGTGGAAGAATCGTCTGTTTCTGCGAGTACGGACAAATTTTTGACAACAGAAAATTTCTAATAGTTTTCCCGAGATCATTGAATAATGGTGCATATTACGGTAATATATATTTTTTAATATTTAGATTTGTAGCTTTCAGACAGTGCCAAAAATTGTAGTAGGATGTAAATGTGACACTGGCACTCAGTTCCCTTTTGAATCTTGGCGATGCCGAGCACCCTATGTTCATCCCATACCCCAGACCATGCCCTCTGGCAATTTGGGTTAAGCTAGGCCCAAACGTGTGATCTCCAACTTCGAACAGACAGACAGACAGACAGACAGACAGACAGAGAATTCTCTCTTATAGTACAGACTGCTCCATGCAAGGAGCCATGCAAGGCTGCTCTTATTTATACTCAATCAATCTCAATCACATCTCTGTCTGGCCGACGTTTGAAGCAATCCAGGGAGACCATGTCTAGTGTATTTTCTGGTAATCTGCATGGTAAATCAGCAACCCTATTTCCACAGAATGAGTAGCGAGGTCATAAATTCATTCAAGTATCAAACAAACGCTCACTGGTATTAGGGGCTCCTGGGTTGATGTTGATGTTAGTTTGATAAACTTTAAGGAGGGTGTCATTTACTTTGATGTTGAAATACTAAGCAGTAAGCTCATCAGTGCTGTTTTTGGCGTTCAGTTTCTGAACCAATTATATGCCTCTACAACCATTTGCATAGCAATTCTCACGTTTATATGAGATGCTTAATAATTTGACTTTACAAAAAAATTATATAAACAATGTTTCGTGAGCCTGCTGAACCGTTCAAGTCACTAGTTCAGCTACCCACTCCAAGGATTTTGTAAAAAATGAGGTAATACAACGAATGCTTCCAAAGACACCTTTTGGAGCAGGCTATATTGGCAATGGGCTGGTACACCAGTGCAGGGCCAGGTCTACCATGCCATTGGTTCTTTACTGTCCTCTCCCAACCAGGAACACAAGATCCTTCACATTTATTTCATGCAAGATGAGGCTAAGCAGGCGAAGCAGCGTCAGAGGAACATCCCTGACGTCAAGTTCAAGGTTGTTCTTGAACTACAGTAAATACTGCACACCAGCAACCTTTATGTGAAGAGCTTCAGGACTAATATTGAGAACATACCTGGCAACGAGATAGTCATCATCAGGGCAGAGGGCACACCTGCCCTGATGATGGCACATCAGACGGCACACCTGCCGTCATGATGGCACACCACACATCAGCGTCGCCTCAATGATCCAACCACCATTGAGATGGAAATCCAAATAACAGGAAATAATTTTCCACCGAGGAACATTGTCATTGAGAAATGTGCTTCTTCAGCTGTCCTCATCTAGAGAGGATTTCTGTAACAAATAGGTGAGTATACACACACACACACACACACACACACACACACACACACACACACACACACACACACACACACACACACACACATTATCCAACATTTATGCACCTATTCGCAGAAATGAAGACATTTATTCTAACAAACAGATTACGAAAATAACGAAAACTGCAGCAAGTATTGCAGCCACTTATCAGGTAGGGATTTTGATGACAATTTTCAGCGAGTTTGGGTGCGCTCCTGTAGACCATCTGAAGCCTTCTAGTGATGGTTCAATTAGTGGTGGAATCCAAGGCCTGGCTGGCGGCTTACTTCATCTGTGTGCATGTGTTCTTACCTTATACAGTTTACAGAACCAAGGTCTAGCTCCTGGGTCCCACTTAGCTAATTGGTCATGTTTTATTCAATAACTATATCCCCATTTGTTTCTTCTCATAACTTGTATAAAATGCTGTCCTGTGTTGACCTTTATTGGTCATGTTGGTCGTTACATTTTCAAGCTGCACTTCCTCTTTAACGGTGTTTTTTCACATCCTTACGTGTGTAGCCTCTTTGTAAGAACAAACATCACGTTCACACAGGTGGAGTAAGCCGCTGGCTCTGACTCGGCTGGCGGCGTATGTGTAATTAAGTAACTACAGTTACAGAAGGAAAGTTAAGCTCGTGAAGACCGATTACTTTATACCTGTTGGCGTTTTACAAACTGTGAAAAACGAACTGAAAACTTGCTCAGCTTCTTCATGTAGATTTGATCTCGAGACAACTGAAATTTCAGCCAAGTACTGTATATGTGAATGAACTTTCAATTGTTATAAGTTGTGTTTACAGAGTTAAGGATTCCATGCTGGTGCCACATGTTCCAGAACTGGTGTGATAAATGTGGTATACAGGCACTGCCTCGCGCCTGGCCATCACTTCCCACCACCTCCATTATTTTGCACTGACGTGAGATTAACACTAGCAGCGACTTGCTGTAACATTCTATTATTTTGTTAAAGTTATCCTCCAGTTCCTAGCAGTAGTAAATCATATTTATTTTCCTCATAAATTTTGCAGCATCAGTAAACTTTGAGATGAAGGATTCTAGTTTTCTGTGAAAAGCAGAAGATTCACGTAGATTAGGAATATGGACAGAGTGCTTAC
Organism: Procambarus virginalis; assembly: GCA_020271785.1. Classification (NCBI taxonomy): domain Eukaryota; kingdom Metazoa; phylum Arthropoda; class Malacostraca; order Decapoda; family Cambaridae; genus Procambarus; species Procambarus virginalis. The sequence goes on from WNGS01000411.1 coordinate 7,656,696, forward strand.
CACTGTGGGATTCTGCTTGTAACATCATGCCACGTTGAGGTCTCTCTTCTGATTGTAGACAATATTATAAACTATCATGAGATGTTCAACAAGGCTCGTTTATGACCCGAGAGGTCTGGGTTTAAGGAAACGGGATTTCACCACACTAGAACAGCGGTGAAATCAAGGAAGCATAATTTCTACATTAAAGATTCAAAGCCAGAGAAAAACAGATTGATGCCGCAAAATGAAGAGAAAAACGAGTCAGAGATGTCGGAAAGAATAGCTTCAGTGTTGGGGCCGTAAGTAAATGGAATGTGTTAGACGAAAGGGCTGTTGAAACTAACTCAATGCACATTATTAAATATAAATATAACAAAAACGTAGGAATTGCTCTATATATTAGACTAAGAAAGTATAATATATAACAGATCTTGATCCCTTTATTCATTTTTAGGTCAATACAGATAGACGAGTACTCTCATGCCCACTACACCAGCAGGAGATTTATTTTGTACAAGTTTTTTCCTACTTCCGGTTCATAGTGAAGAATCAGAGTATTATGGTAAGAGATTAAAACTCTTTCTCCAGAGCGCTATTGTTAAGGGACCTGAAACGAGTCATGAATAGGTTTTTAATATTTGTTTTGAGGGGAGTAAGCGAGGCAAAGGGACGGAAGGAGGAAGGGGCAAGGTAGGAACACAGAAAGAAGGATAAGAGGTAGATTTCGAGATAAGGGTGGAACCAACACGGTCTGGGCTAGGGATGGTATGAGCACGAGAGGGAAGGAAACGGGTGGTGAGGAAAGAAATGAGATAGTGAGGAAGGAAAGGAGAGAGAATGAGGAAAGGAGAGAAGAAACGAAGAGATAAGGAGGACAAGGAAGGAGAGACGGAGCGAGGGAACGAAGGAGAGAGGGAGACTACAGATGGAGAGGTGGATGGAGTGAGTAGGAAGAAGGTAAACACAGGAGGGGGAGAGACAGGGAGGAAAAGACAGGGTATCATCTTGAAAACCTAAAATTAATACTTCTAAAAAAAGTCACACATCCTCCTCTCTTGAAAGATGAGGCAGCGATGGGACAAGACCGAGAGACAGAATTGAGTGACAGAGTGACAAGAAGAAGGTGAAGATACACAAGAAGAGGATGAGGAAGCAATATTCGGCAAGAACTCTTACGGGTAAGCAAGGGCGGTCAGGGTACACTATGTACATCAATAATCCCCAAAGACACGTAATTAATCTCCATGTGATTCTCTCCTTTCGTTGGTGTCTTGCATATGAAAGATATTCCTCAATGAAATGATTGATTTAATTTCTACTTCTTCCAGTAACTAGTTCTGGGGATTACCATATACAAGTAGTAAGAATGGCAATATATTTGTAGCAACTGTACGTAAATATCTTATTAGGTAGGTACTGTAGTAATTTACTGATTATTTACAGCAAGTCAATGTCTTAGTTACATAATTGATCCTCTGAACTATAATTACGTTTAAAGGGAAAATCTCGTTACTAAAAGCCAAGAAATTTTTTTCGATAATTATCATATGGAAAATTTGGAAAACATTTGAAGGTTAACTCGATTAAATTAGCTAAAGTGGAAGAGAATATGTTGGTAAATACACGATAACACGCATTCTAAACTACAGTTTCAGTGGGGATACTGGAGACAGCCACCAAGACGCAGACATTTCATACGCTCAACATATGCCAGTATTATTATATTATATATATATATATATATATATATATATATATATATATATATATATATATATATATATATATATGTCAACCACATTACCGTGTAATTAACCATTTCATTTACCTGGACACTTGAGACTCAGACCACCAACCCCACAAGCGTGAGGCAGATGCTCTATCTACTGGACTATGAGTAGTCTTAATAGGGAAAGGTTTCAAAAGCATCTAATCGTTACACAGCTGGAATATTCGACTTTACCTGACGACTACTGAAGCCCAGAGGAATTAGAGATTCACGACCACGTCATATAAACTGTTCAACCACTCAACCGTGGAAATAAATTTCCATGTTTTTTAACCTTATCTATCCAGACTCTATAAAGTTAAAGGTGCAAAAGTTATTTCTTTCACGGTCCATTACATCCTATTGGTACTTTCTAACACATTTTTAGGGTGTTATGTTTCCAGGAGGAAAGTTTCCTGTTACCAGGAGCTGTACCATCTCTGACACTTCCAGCTCTGGCACTGCTATTGTAGTGCCAGATATGGTACTGTCGGTGCTGGTTGTGTCAGATATGGTTGTGCTAGTGTTGGTAATGGAGTGCTAATAGCCTATTATCAATCATCTAAGACATCATTGACATTTCCACCTTTGGTACTACCAGCACTGGAACAGCAGGGACACCACCAGCACTGGTACTAACAGCAGGGACACCACCAACACTGGAACTAACAGCAGGGACACCACCAGCACTGGAACTAACAGCAGAGGACACCACCAGCACTGGTACTAACAGCAGGGACACCACCAGCACTGACACTCTTATAATTGGAACACCACCAGCACTGGAACTAACAGCAGAGGACACCACCAGCACTGGAACTAACAGCATGGACACCACCAGCACTGGAACTAAAGCAGAGGACACCACCAGCACTGGAACTAACAGCAGGGACACCACCAGCACTGGAACTAACAGCATGGACACCACCAGCACTGGAACAAACAGCAGAGACACACCAGCCACTGGAACTAACAGCAGGGACACACCAGCACTGGAACTAACAGCAGGGACACCACCAAGCACTGGAACTAACAGCAGGGACATACCAGCACTGGAAACTAACAGCAGGGACACCACAGCACTGGTACTAACAGCATGGACACACCAGCACTGGTACTAACAGCAGAGGACACCACCAGCACTGGAACTAACAGCAGAGGACACCACCAGCACTGGAACTAACAGCAGGGACACCACCAGCACTGGTACTAACAGCATGGACACCACCAGCACTGGTACTAACAGCATGGACACCACCAGCACTGGAACTAACAGCATGGACACCACCAGCACTGGAACTAACAGCAGGACACCACCAGCACTGGTACTAACAGCATGGACACCACCAGCACTGGAACTAACAGCATGGACACCACCAGCACTGGTACTAACAGCAGGGACACCACCAGCACTGGAACTAACAGCAGGGACACCACCAGCACTGGTACTAACAGCATGGACACCACCAGCACTGGTACTAACAGCGGGACACCACCCGCACTGGTACTAACAGCAGGGACACCACCAGCACTGGTACTAACAGCATGGAACACCACCAGCACTGGAACTAACAGCAGGAACACCACCAGCACTGGTACTAACAGCAGGGACACCACCAGCACTGACACTATATAATTGGAACTGACAAATTAAGCACTTGACGTAGATTATAAACGAGTTACCTCGATGAATATTATGTTAACATGTTGTAAAAAATCATTATTTTTTGAAATTATATTTGTAAACATAATGTATTTAGTAGTGTACATGCGTGCACATGCACTCAGGCATATAGGTGTACACAATCATGCACAAACATTTAAGGATACTAGCACATACAATCATTCTGCAACACTCAATTATACACTTATGCATCCACAGCCAAGGGGACCCGGTAGCAACAAGCGGGACCACAAGCTCCTGAGTGCAGAGAGGGGGAGGGGAAGAGTGAAGAATATGAGGTCATCCTTCTACCTGCACTAAATGAGATAGTGCAATGTTCACAAAGTGAACATTATAACATATAATCAAAGGGAGAAGGGAGGAGAGGAGGAGGGCGGGAAGAAAGGGAGACGAGTGGACGAGAGGGGTAAAATGTGGCGAAAGAGGAGCGTAGATGGGGAGAAATGGGGGAAAAAAAGGAGATAGGAGAGGGGAAAGAGGGAATAATGGAGTGGGAAGAAGGTGGAGGGGGGAGGAAGAGAGACAGACCTGGGCACACTCCGGTTTACCTTCTATATCAATACTATAAGAAAGAATGTCCGTATGTTTGTCAGGCTCTGTCTTTCTGTCTGTCCATTGTTGCAGGCCAGAGGCTTGGGGCTAGCCTCACTCAGATTTATTGGGAAAATAGTCTAAGGTATCGGATAGGAACTCTGGTCAGGGTAGGCCCCAGGTAAATGCTTTAAGACATACATCCTAACCCAACACTGCCATGCGATTTTGATGAAGTCTGAAATGAAAACGGGATAAAATCGGGAATATGTTGTCCGTAGACTGTTGGGGTTAATCCCGCCATTTACCGCGCTTTTTCATCGTTTACTTTGTATACAAATTGAAATGTCCATCTATTCGAGGTTGAATGGAAGACGGGGCAGGGGGTACAGGGAAGGCTTAGGGGTAGGGAAAGTAAAAGTGGGGAGGGCGAAGGGAGAAAAGAGAAATAGGTACACAGAGATTGCCAGATTGAGAAAAAGCTAGACACAGAAAGACCCAATCAAAGCCGGGCACCCCCTAGTATAGATATAAATGAAAATGTGTGTCTGAGGTTGGAGGCCAAATGGAAAAGGAGGGATGAGAGAAGATGGGGATTAGAGAGAGGGCGAGGAAAAGGGGAAAAATTAGAGATATGGGAGATAGAGAAGAGGAGGGGATGTGGAGAGAGGGTGAGAGATGAGGGGGGGGGGGTAATGGGGGGGGGGAAGGGGAAATAAAGGAGGCGAGGAGAATAGGGGTGGAGAGGAGAGAGACATTCTGGGTACCACTTATTGTGTCCATAAGAATATATGTTCAAGGTTGGAGGTCAGATACCTGGGGCTAGTCTTGGTCAAATTTGCAGGGCGTGGGGGAGGGGGAGGTCATAGGTATGGGACAAACATAGGCTGGTTGGGGTCGCCATTATTTAAGTGGGAACAATGTGCCACGATCACATACTGACCCCCCTTTGACGGATTTTAGCACTACCCACATGATACGCTTTGAAATTTGTGTTTTTGAAATATTTAGCAAAGTAATTTTTTCTTACAAAATTCGCACTAATCTCGGGAAATAACATAAATATTCGAACCATTATACTTTGTCTGTAACAACATAAAACAGACTATCCTCCAACTGCTTAAAAAGGCTGTTTCAAGCTATGCTCCATTATTAAAGTCAATGGGAAATTAATTAATTCGTTAAATATTCACATTCCCTAGGTTCCTCCCACGGGCAAACCACCCCTGTGACAATGGGAAGACATTACATTATTATTATTTTCTATATATTTATATATATTATTTTATATTATTATTTTAATATATATATATATATATATATATATATATATATATATATATATATATATATGTGTGTGTGTGTGTGTGTGTGTGTGTGTGTGTGTGTGTGTGTGTGTGTCTGAGTCTGTATATATTAATGTGTATACAATATATCGAGATGAACATGCAATATAATCCAAAAGGCTAACTGGTAAATGAAGCTATAAATTCATTGCCAGGCCCATTTAATTATTATTTATGAAAACACAAGTTTAAACGTGGCAATGACAGGAAAAATGTGGGGCTCTGGATTCAATAGTTTTTATTAGTTAAAACTCGCTGATTTTAATTACATATAACTGTTGTGACTGCGACCGAAATGCAGGTTATTTTTTTTTTAAAGTATGCATACATAATGCATCCCCCCCCCCTCATATATATAATTGCGTTCTTACCGTATTTGTTTCAAATATTGTCTATTCACTGATATTTAAGTACACACAGCCACAGACACACACACACACGGGATTAAGACAGAGAAAGAGAGCAAAAGACAAGATAAACTAGGCAAATTGAAAGTAAAGTTGAACAATGCTTATTAGGGTTTAACTCAAGTAAATGGATAGTAATGAAGTTAGGTGGAGGGATTAGGAGACCAGACACAGGGTACCAAATGGGAGACGACGTCCTCCACGAACGAAGAGAAAGATGTAGTTGATGTCACACTGAACCTGTCTCCTGAAGCCCACATCAAAAGGATATCATCAGCAGCGTATGCGAGGTTGGCTAACATCAAACAGCCTTTAGAAACTAGTGTAACGAATCAATGAGAACATAGAATACCACATATGTTTGACCAATCCTGAAGGAAGCGGCTTCAGCATGGAACCTGTGCCTTGTCAAGCGCAAGACGAGGCTGGAGAAGGTTCAAAGATTTGCCCCTTGTGCAGGCAATGAGTCACAATAACGTGGCTAAAGTATGTTGACCAGACCACACACTACAACGTGAAGGGATGACGACGTTTCGGTCCGTCCTGGACCATTCTCAAGTCGATTGCGTGACACACAATCGACTTGAGAATGGTCCAGGACGGACCGAAACGTCGTCATCCCTTCACGTTCTAGTGTGTGGTCTGGTCAACATTTCCCCCTTGACTAGTCCCATAACTAAGAGGTATGAGTTACGAGGAAAGACTACGTGAACGGCACCTCAAGTCGCTGGAAGACAGGAGAGTTCGAGAAGACATGATCACTATATACAAAATTCTCAGGGGAATTGACTGGGGTACTTTTCAAACACTCCAAGAATGTTTGGAAAGTACAGCAAAGATTTGTTTAGTTTAACGTGTTGATTATTTAGCCTAGACAGCTAAATTTCATATTTTTGACAGAGGCTATTAACACAAATTTATTTATTGTTATTTACATGCAATTCCATTTTTCATGAATGGTGTGTTTCCGTGTCCCTGAGTTACAGTGACTATTATACACTGTGGGAGATACTTGAGGGTCACACTAAGCTGTAACTTAAGTTGCAGACGCTGTTAGGCAGGAGGTCGAGTCTTGGTTTTAAAGTTCATTTTACCATAGGCCCGAAACGCTGTGCGTATCAGTGGCTTTAAGTTTAGTATATACTTGCCTACCTAGAAATTCATCATTCATCTTGTATCCCATTTTGTTTGCAAATACGTTTCCTTAAATATTATTATAGTAGACAAGTTCTGAAAATTGTGTATGTGTTGTACCAGAGAAAACGCAATTGTTCCAGAACAGGTTGCAAAATCCTCAGTACCACTGCAAGTGTCTTTCGAAGGCTGGAAGCCTGAGTAAGTCTGAGAAATTAGTGATATCTTAACCTCCCATTTACATTTGGTGGATACACGAGGTGTGACCAGGTAAGTTCAGTGAAGCATGCAGTGTGCACTGGGTGTGTGCAGCTCGATTACCCTGAGTTGAAGAGTTGCTAGCAACCTGCCGCAGAGAAGGAACTTGTGTGGTCGTGAGGACAACTGTGTGTATCAGCTTATCGGCAAAGGTTTGTCTGTGAGCTCTCCCAACCACTCTGGGGGATGCTGTGTGAGTCGGGTCCTCTGGGATGCTGCTGGGGGACCCTTTGCGTCCTCTGTTGCAGAGGAGGAATGTGCAACAATAGACAAGAAGGACAAGGAGAGCCTCTAAGTTGAGATAAAGTAGGACAAGAGGAGACAAGTAGAAACTAGAAACTCAGTTGAGTCTAAGAAAGGTAAGGAAAGTCTTGGATCCTGTATGGAGGGTCAGTAAGTGGCTCGCACTAAGGAGAAGAATTTGTATAAGCCAGCTCAATCTATAATTTTAAGGACAGGTTCAACAAAGATGTTAACTTTAGAATAGTTAGGGTATAGCACACTTTGTACAACAAGGCTAATTGGTAGGGCATAAAGTGCTAATCCTCCCTTACCCGTAGTTACTAATAGGTATGTACTACAACCCCAAATTGGCGATTATTGCAAACCTCATCTGTCAATTACCAGTCACCTCTGGCGACCACTACAAACCCCAGCTGGCGTTCACTTCAAGCAACACTAACGACTACAAACACCAGCTGGCGACCATTCAATCAGACTTTTAAAAGGCAGAGATGAGTAGTTTGAACTACACAACCCTACAGCCGATCACTTCATTAAACTGTTAAACACAGGCGGGTGGCAGCCAGGACCATCTCCACACACGGATGAAACTTTCACAAAGACAGTGATCGTAAATTCTCTGATAATTGGTAAAACTGTTGCATAATTGGCACACAGCAGGCAATTAACGCGCAAGGCTGCCGGTAATTACTGTAAATGGACCATAAACGAGCATTAGCCCCCAGTAAGCTAACAGACACTAGAAAAGCCTCTATAATATAGATGCTAATTATATGAAACTGTTTTTTTCTTTTGACTTAAGTAATTATAGGTCAATATCCTTAACACATATGAAGGGAAGTTGGTCTAAGTATTTAATACTCAAGGGGCTGTGTGTAATAATCTTACTGCGAAAGGTTTGCGGGTGATGAGTCTGAATGTTGAAACGTTGTTGTTTTCATTTCATTATCGTATCAAACAAACGGTATTCTTGGCTGGCTGTGGTGACGTTATCATTGTAATGCTGTGTCAAACAGTTGAACCAAGCACACAACTCTCCGGACCCGACGGCAAGGAGAGAGATACTCCTTTTGACAGCAACTTGATGACAAAGACAGAACTCTTTGACAGTACATTCGTGACAACGACAATAATCTTTTTTTGGCAGTGACTTGACAAAAGATAATACAAAATAAACTTGTATGCAAGGATAGTACTTTTTTACTGTCCTTGCGTGATGGCAAGAAAAAAAATCTATATATACAGTACCAATTGCAAATTTAGTTTGTTAACTTGATTGCGCACTGTAGTAGGAACAAGCTCTACCTGCCGCAGGGGTTCACAGTATTGGCAAAACCATTATTGGCCCAATTTGCATGGTCTCCTTTCAATCATTCTTTTACGCCTCCAATTTTCCAATGATAGATACGCACATATAATACCGGTTCGTGTTCCCCTACCCACAACTATAATGCGTGCACTGACTCACAAATATAATTAGTTTAACACTTCAAACACATTCATGGATAGTGAAAGTGCTATCAGGCTCACAAATATAGCGCATGTCATATAACTCATTCATATAACGTTTAACCTATAACATAAGTATGATGTATGTACCTTAACACAAAAGAGTCATGCATGTTCTATAACAAAAACCTAAAAATTCTATGACCTGAGGAGGGTTCGAACCAGCATAACCAGGGCTCACCCCCTGGTGTACACAAGGCTTTAACCAGTTCACCAGCGATTGGCTATATCCATATTATGCATATAAAATCGGCTATATCTATCTGTGTGTGTGTGTGTGTGTGTGTGTGTGTGTGTGTGTTTGGTGTGTGTGTGTGTGTGTGTGTGTGTAGGGAAAATAGAGACGGAAGGACCTAGCCATTATGGCTTGCAATTTTGCAAGGGATGATGTTACAGTGTTGCATGTAACATGTGCAGTATTGCAAGGGTAAAATGGGATATTTGAAACTTTGCAAAGTTTGCCACATGTTGCAACATGAATTATCAGATTTAAGAAGGGTTGTTAGTGAGTGGCGGTGTTCATGAAGGTGGTGTCAGTGTGTGGTGACTCTGGTGGTGTCAGTGTGTGGTGACTCTGGTGGTGTCAGTGTGTGGTGACTCTGGTGGTGTCAGTGTGTGGTGACTCTGGTGGTGTCAATATGTTGAGGAAGATTGATGTGGGAGAGCAAGCACATGGTGGAGCAGTCGTCGAAGTCTAATCTCTAAATAATTCACCGTATGTTTGTGTTCGCCGAGAGAGAGAGAGAGAGAGAGAGAGAGAGAGAGAGAGAGAGAGAGAGAGAGAGAGAGAGAGAGAGAGAGAGAGAGAGAGAGAGAGTGTAGAGGAGGGTATGAGAAGAAATAGAAAGGTTATCTAGATTTAAACTATCTACACATCAATTTTTTTAACAAAGTTTAAATATTAAAATAAAATATTGCGAGATAGTAGGATTGACGTCATAATAAAAAGGAACAAGTTTTCTCTTTTTATTACCCGAGTTGTTTGACTTATTTTTGTTACTTCTTCTGCTCGTATTTCAGAACATTTTTATCGAGTGAGACGGTCAGAGCGTCACCCCCTCCCTCACCCAGTTTTATTGGTCATTTTTACTTCTATGTCAGTTTTTTGTACAATATTAACATCACGCAAACACTCTACTTTTATATCAATGTTTGTCTGTCCCTTCATTCCTGACATATTCCTCCTCTGCCTCCTTCCCCCGGGCTCCTTCCCTCCACTTCTTTCCCTCCACTTCTTTCTCTCTACTTCTTTCCTTCTACTTATTTTCCTCCACTTCCTTCCCTCCGTCCTCTTCCTTTCTGCTTTCCTTCCTTGTTTCCTTCTTTCCGCTTTCTTCACGCCCCCCCCCCACTGCCTTCCCTCCTTCCTTTCACATTTACATTCGCCACCGGAAATGTATATATATTGAATAGTGATATAACCAGTGTTGACCACGTCCTGGTCTTGTGAGCTCCCTGCCCATGGTGTCTCAAGTGAAGACTGGTGCATTACATGATCACTGAGATGAGATACGGAGATAAACATGATATATTGAAATTGTTTGAACTTCTACCTCCTTCCCTATACCTCCTTCCTTCTGCCTCCTGCCCTCTACCTCCTTCCTTCTGCCTCCTGTCCCCCACCTCATTCCCTCCACTTCAAGTTGAAGGCACAATTTCAGTTCCCTCCAGAGCTAGGAAATAGACACAATTATATGAGACAGATGAAGAGAATCACAATCAGAATTAAACCAATTATTTCAAATATTTTATGCACCTATAAGTTGTTTATGCAGATTACAGTGAAATTGTATTAATCATGACTGGAATAAATGTGTTGTAGATAATGAGATAAAATGCATTCAATTGAGACAAATTATCCCAATAAAGTGTAAAAGAATTGCTTAATTTCAAGGCCACTTTGATTCAGATACAGCTAATTGGTTTAAAGGTGAACGCATTGAATAAGAATTAAAGCGTTGTATTGTCCCGAGGAATACAGTGACTTTAGGGTTATAGAGACTAGAGTTCAGGCTGATGCATAAGGGTTCTTAACCGGGAATATCCGGGTATGGAACTGGTTCACTGACATTTTGTTTATAATAATAACATTTTATTTACAAGAAGCTACAATGGGTTTGTGAGATTGCACAATACTGGAATTTTTTTACATTCTTGCAAAGTCACTGACACGCATAGCCTTTCGGGCAGACTTTAACAAGCTGTTATTAGATTAGAATTAACTGTCACAAACAGTAACTATACTTCGACTCCATGTTTTGATAACACAATACTAGCTGTACAAATATCAATAGTTGTAGTTTACGTGTTCATTTGAGTTTGCTGTTTTACAATATATATAAATGTTAAAATCCCTACGGATTCTTTTCAGCTGTTCTGTTCCTAGCTATCCACATGTAAAGTGAATCAAAGCTATTGACATTTTTTTAAGTAAAACACTGGTACGTAATGGTACTGGGACTGATGCTAGTTTCCACAGTTTGGTGAAGAGAGGATTGGGCCATATTCGGTTACCCTGGAGGTTTGTTATCGTAGAAAGGCTAACATCCCTACCCTAAAGGATTATAAAGTGACTGGAGTTAACATTCTTAATGAGAGCACATTAACATTATATATGCCAAATGTAAAAAAAAAAAATAATTAAATACTTGAAGGGTTCAGCGGGTGTTAAAGGTCCCATGATGGACAGTACTGGTACGTTGGTATAGGTACCATGATGGACAGCTACCTAAAGGGTGTCACAGGCCTCATGATGAAATGTAAATATATACACACTGATACTGATACGGGAGACAATACTTCAATGGTGTTATTGGCGTGTGTGTGTGAACGATTCTAAGTCATTTGTAAGCCATTTGAGAATGGGGTATCTTGGCCTCCCCAATTATTGTTTGACGACTACACCGAGGACAGTGAGAGCAGTGTATAAATTTATAGTGGCACTGGATGAGGAGCTGTACACCATCCTATGGTGCCGAGGATGTCGCCCTGTAGTTTGGTTATGTATTATACCAAACTAGTAAGCTACTTGCAGACGAGGAGTCACTGTAACGTGGCTGAAATATGCTGACCAAACCACACACTAGAAAGTGAAGGGACGACGACGTTTCGGTCCGTCCTGGACCATTCTCAAGTCGATTGTGTCGACTTGAGAATGGTCCAGGACGGACCGAAATGTCGTCGTCTCTTCACTTTCTAGTGTGTGGTTTGGTCAACATAGTAAGCTACTTATTCTACTGTATCACCCTACGGGTGCCGTGAGCGCGTCTGAAAGTCCTCGGGGATCTGCTAGAGTTACTGTGTCGGTGGTGTGGATACAAGGGGAACATGTATCAAGTGGTAGGAAAAACAAAAGTTTTCTCCTTTCTTTATCCTCCACAAGAGTGGACGAGAGGAAAGAACCAGTGGGTGTTCCAGGAGATGCAGATTTTTCCAGTAGTGGTGACTTCTCTGAGTTGTGTGTTCAGCAGATTCACTGGACATTGTTCAAAGGTTTCCTGGTATATTCTATTTTTATTTATTTATTTGTTCTCTATCGCTGTTCATCAGCGCTTGTGTTTTTATCAGTTACTTGTGTTTGGATGTTTTAACTTTAAAGACATCCCTGCTTGCCTACTTCCCTTGCTGCTCGTTCACCTGCCTTCTTACCTGCTCACCTGTCTGCCTGCTTTCCTGCTTGCTTGCTTGTTCGCATGTCTGCTTATTTCCTTGTATGCCTGCCTGAATGCTTGCCCGCTTGTCTGACTGCCAGGTTGCCTGTCTCCCAATTTGTTCAAATTAATATGTTTTCGTTTAAGTGTGAGTGTTTGATCCGTCTTGTTGGTATTATCCTTCTATGTAACCGTGAAAAGAAGTCTGGAATTTCAAGAATTGCGGATTTTACTTACACTGTAGGAGGCTCATCAGCGAGTGATTGCTTGTTGCCTTTTCTTAACGTTTAATCAATTAATTAATAAAATTAATAAAAATAAAACATATCTATAAATCAAAGTTTCAAAAAATTACCAGTTAAAAAAAAAAGAATGCCATAATTCAATTGGTACAAAGCAGAGAAAACAATCAAATTCATCTCGTGTCATGTAAGTGAAAGACTGACAAAACAACTCAATTTACAAGCTGAATCATTGAATACAATAAAAAAATCACTGAATAAAAATAAAACAAAAAACAATACTGAAAAGTCATAGATGAGGGACTCTACTAGAACTGATGTAGATAAGCGGATCTCTAGAACTGATGTAGATAAGCGGATCTCAAGAACTGATGTAGATAAGCGGATCTCTAGAACTGATGTAGATAAGCGGATCTCTAGTACTGATATAGATTACCCATTCTCCAGTATTGATGTAGATGTTGCAGTTTCAAGTTCTGATGAAGACGAGTGAGGCTCAAGTACTGGTAAAGAGGATTCAGTCTCTGGTAATGATATAGAAGATGCAACAACGAAGACTCGCGGAAGACGCAAAAAACTAATTACTGCTCTGAGAGAGTGTCAGAAATTTATTTCAATGTAATAATATTAAGAGTAACAATGAAGTGTTTTTATGTGTAAATCGAAAATTGGACAAAGTCTTGCAATTGTCGCTAAATTCTCTATTCAACCCGAGGTTCCTGCAGTCATTTGCAGCCAACCTGACAGTAATTACCTAAACTGGCTTTACACGGATGAAAAGACTCGAAGTCAGAATTGGCCTTGAACACGACAACACATTTTTCCACGTCAGGAAAGTTAAAAGTTTTGAAGCGTCTCTTCTTTTTCCAACCCGTCCTACAAAAGCTGTGTTCTTGTTTTTATCTTTAGTATGCCACCAAACGTTCGTGGGTGTTAAACAAGAGAACATTCGGTTGCCGGTGAAAAAAAACTAGAGCCGTGAAGGGCATGATTAATGAGGGTTGGGATGGGGAGCGCTGAGAGCAGCTGCTGCTCTCTCGACGAGAGTTGAGGGAGACTGCCTGGATAACACAGATGACATGACAGGTCTCGTCAATAAAAGACAGTTTCTTACTCCATCACGACTTGGTCATACCCCATCACCACCCACTATGGATCTGCGGGACAACCACTACTCACTATGGATCTACGGGACAAGCGTGTGAAAGCTGTAGTTTTGAATGTGTTGGAGTGTCCCTGCTAACAGTAGCAGCAGTGGATGTGAATGACTTGGTATAAGTTATACAACCTGAAATTCAACTGAATCGACAGGTAGTCTGGAAGCCTCTCGTGAAACCATACCAAGGCAAATGGAATGGTCTGGTGTTCGGGATGAACATAGGCTGGTCAGGCGCGCCAGAATGCAATACGAGAATAGTTTACCAGGATCACATTCAGACCTGCACGACGGTTCTTGCCATTGCCCGCCAATTGCACAGCTAAATATTTTCAAAACCAACTTTCAAACAAAAATTCTTCTTATAGTGATACACATATTATCTCTGATCTGGGGAAATTAACAAATTTCCAGCCTTCAGTATTTTGCCTGCCTGCTATATTTTGCCTGCCTGCTATATTTTGCCTGCTGCTATATTTTTGCTATATTTATAACACACGATTCTTCACAGCTTCAAAGGTTTCTTAAGCACAGTCCTATATCAGAGTAAGGTCACTATTCTTCTTGTTTAGTATTCACACTGCTCTCTCACTGGATAGTGGCAGAAAACAGAGACCGAGACAAGGACAGAAAAGAGTCGAAGACAGATAATTGATGGATAGATAGATGGATAAGTGGACAGACTGATGACTAGACAGATGTATAGATTGATGGATAGATGAATGGATAAATAGATCGATAGATGGATAGAAAGAATTCATAAATGAATATTGATTGATGGAGGGGCTATAGATAGACGGATAGATAGATGGCTGAACCTTCCTCTCTTCTTTCACTCCGAATGATAACTGGTCCAGAACGGACTAAACATCGTCATTGCTTCCAGTTTCAGATGTGTGGTTTGGCACCGTATCTTCAGCACCCTATTGTGACTTGTAGTCTGCATACTTCGGCTTGTTTTAAATGATATAATGTTTTCGCGTGCGATAAAGCCACACACAAAACATGCATTTTCAAATTTGTTTACGTTTGTAAAAAAAAAAGCATTTCCTCAAGTTCATTATGGTTTTACCTCTTCCTCTCAAGTTAAAGGCNCTAACCTATAAAGATAGGTTAGGTTAGGTTAGGTAGGGTTGGTTAGGTTCGGTCATATATCTACGTTATTTTAACTCCAATAAAAAAAATCGACCTCATACATAATGAAATGGGTAGCTTTATCATTCATAAGAAAAAAATTGTGAAAATATATTAATTCATGAAAACTTGGATTATTAAGCAAATCGGGCCTTGCATAGTAGGCTGAGAAGTGCGTTCTGGCTACTAGGTACGACATATATATATATATATATATATATATATATATATATATATATATATATATATATATATATATATATATATATATATATATATATATATATATATATATATATATATAAAATATATATTTATATATATATATATATATATATATATATATATATATATATATATATATATATATATATATTATGTCCGTGATACTTGTCTAGATATATATAGAAGTATTAGAAATACTAGATATATTTAGAAATGGAGAGACATTTTAACAATGTTTCACAGTCGCTATTCATTCTTGATGAGAATGGAACATCTGTGTTATTTACTGAAGAAAACAAGTATATTGTTTACAAAAGATAGTCACATTGGTAAAGAAGAAAATATTATATTATTCATTAGAGAAACCTTTCTCTGTTGGTATTTTTTTAATTGATAAAATAAAAAGCGCAGAAGAAAGAGGTGTTCCGAGAGGTGAACTTGCCAGTACTATGTTATCGAAAAGTAGAGTTCTAGCAGCAGTGATTTCATACAGAAGAAATGTGACATACATATTGTTCCCAGGTGGCGAGGCGAGGCCTGATGTTTTGAGCGCTCTGGCCACTGGCAGAGCTGCCACTACCATCTTAAGGGTGACGTACAAGCCCAGGTTTCTTCGCTCCCTGGGTAAATGTTACGTCTTGATGAGGCCCGTATATGAACTTTGCTCTGGCAGACATTGTCTGGAGGAGGAGAGCTATTGTGTGATTACGCATGTGTCACTGAATGTTTGGGGGGCAGGAAAAAAAAATGTACTTTTAATGAAAACAAAATAATTTTTTCATGTTCATTTGGCATTACTTTCAATTCTGGTAAGATTCTGCATATAATTAGGAATTAAAGGAACAGTAATTATTTTTTTTGCTGGATAGTTCACGTTGGACTTTATTTGAAAACATTTGATATGAGTAAATATTAAATGATATTCCTAAAACAAGTTAAGTCATGCCCTTTGATTTAAGTAAATATTTTTGTTCTCCTTGCAAGATCAAATACTGTACTTTAATATTACATTAAATCTTGTAAAATATTACGGGAGAGTAGACTCTGCTCATCTGAACGGATTTGAGGTAGTTTACTATGTATCTATATGCGAGCTCCGTCACTCGATACTTATCGCCTTTCCATTTTGTGAATGTCTTTCTTATGCTTGATGGTACAAAATCCATCCATCATTCCAATACAGGAAGCTCCCCCAAACCGTGCAGTGAGACAGGCTTTCTCATGTCGAAACTTTAGTGATAATGATCTTCTAAAGAAACTTAAATTCTATTTTACACTCATTTAATAAATCGTATTCTACCTACTTAGTTTCAACTAACTTCCAAAAGATTCTCTAAAATTTTTCCTTCATATTCTTTCATTATCTCTATATTTGGTCCATCTAATATCTTTCCTTCTCATTCATTTTCTCGAAATCACATTTTATTGCATTTATTTAATGGAAAATATTTTTGGTTCCATTTCAGCCCTGGTCGTTTCATCTTTCTCATGACATTGTACCACACCAGCTCCAACGCCTATTGGCTCTCCTAGTATTTTCCTTTGAAATAGTTACTTGATTAATCATCCTCAGAAGCACACCTTCCCTCCATCAGCTGACGAAGTTACCTTGATTTCCAGACAGTTTGATTTGACTTACGACTGTCCGAATCAGCTGATTGAAAGCAAACAAGCCAGTGTTGTCTTTACCTTTCCGGTCGGTTGTGGATCCCGGAGTGGGATACGAAGGAGGATTTTTGTTTCCAAGATTTCTCTCTTTTATTAAACACACGGAGAGGTGAAACAGGAGAGGGGGTCGAAAGGAAAGGAGTCTGGCAGCACTGGTTGGGGGTGGGGGGGGGGGGGGACGGAAATTAGACGTGAATACGGAAGCAGAGCGGGAAAGATACGGAGGACAAAGGCGAGAAGGGACGGGGGACAGTAGAAATAGAAGAGAAGACAGTCTAAAAAGTATGTTGGAGGCGAATAAGAGAAGGAGACGAGTGGGTAGAGGAAGAGGGACGAGAGACGATAGTTGTCATACTGAGATATGATGAGGGAAAATGGACAGAGAATTTGGAATACAGTAGAAACTAAGATTATTTGTCTCATTTTCATTATATAAGAAAATGTATAAACAACTCTGTCAACAGCACGATCCTTGCAACTGGAATTTAGACTGCTGGTGTTCAACATATGTTATCTTTTCCTGTCGATTGCAACTAAGTGTCAATCACTATGGTATGTTTCATCGTGTTGCGTTACACTTAATGAAGTTCAGTCAATTTGTTTGGGTCTAATATAACACTTCAAAGTCACAAGACATCTTATGGTATTCGCAGACACTCTTGTCTGTGTACGTTTGTCACACTAACATGCGCATATAATATTACAGAGCCCATCCTTCTATTTACATAGTACTAATAGTAACGATGTGGAACATCGTACATATAATGACGTAATGGACAATTAGAA
>WNGS01000411.1:7675232-7686507 GCA_020271785.1 Procambarus virginalis
AGTATGTGGGTGAAGCATTTTACAGAGATTCCAAAAGAGGTCACCAGCGAAGCACTCTTCGAGAAATGTTTAAACGTCATCAGTTGTAACTTTGAGTGTAAAGCTACCTTAATTCATAAACAAAAAGCTGATGGAGTAATGAACATTTAGCATTAGTGAACATAGAAGATTTGATGCAACCTGTCCTCAGGCTGGGCTCATTAAAGCGTGGCCCACGCATTCATTAATTTTAACGTATTGTGTATTTTAAAAATAGGTTTGTTGTCGTATTTAAATTAATATTATTGCATATAAAAGTTCATTGTTCAGCTTGGGGCGAGATAGGTTACGTTTGGTGCTTAGATTTTTGTTGATTAATTATTTATTTGGATGAAGCTTTTCCAAAATTGCATTTCGAACATAGGTCGACAATGAATAACTATTAGAGAAATTTTTGAACATCATGATTTGAGAGTCGCGTGTAAACCATTTTTTCATTCATAAGCAGGGTTTTAATGGCTGGGATAACGAGTATTTTGACCTTTGCTGACCTTGACCTTTGTGCGTAGGTATTTAATTTATAAAAAAGGGGCTTGGTAGGTGGAATTACCAGCATTTGGCACTTGTTTATGAGAAGTTGGTGATTGGTCGGGTAGAATTACTACTGAGCTCCTGGTTTCAATGGCCAGTTCATGCGATACCAGCTGATTGGGTGTAACCGGTGACCCTGAAGGTAAGATCTCAATGTATAATGACCTAATAAATTATTGAAAATACCTGTCCTTCTGTTTAGATAGTACTTTTGTACTCTGTAAACTGGAGGATGTGGACCCATTGTACATGTATTGACGTAATGGACAATTAGTGAAATTAGGTACTATTCACTTTATTGAGTCCGGAAAAATAAAGCTAAAATACAAATTTAAGTATTATAGTATAGTATGTGCTGTACTATAATAGTATAGCAACATATGTACTATTTTAGGCCTCTGCGTGGATTAGGATGGTTAAGTTAGGTTTCAAAACCTAAATACAATACATTTTCTTGTTTCTCCAAATTCATTAGTACCAAATACTACTATACACACACCAGCATCCACATAATCTATATCATACAATCCTATCGAATGACAATACAATTTCCTTCATTTGTATTCAAATAAACACCGTTGCACAATATCGTGCACCCACGCAATATGCTAACTAACAACAGCTCAATATCTACCAAACCTCCGCACAGCATCCGTCACCTTTCAATTACCTTCAAAGAATCGTGGTCGTATCAAGTGACCTCGCACAAGCTGTTAACCAACACATCGCCAACATCAACGCGATTTATTATCAAACTTCCCTGAAAGTATTGCCTAAAGTTTATACAATATGTTACTCGACGTCACGGCAGTATATTGCTCAGTCTCCCCCAGTGAGTCTTGCCATCGTGTCCAGGAACTAAAGCCCAACATTTGCTACTCTAACGTTTTAACAATATTCAGGGTGGCCTAAAATGAGCTGAACTGTAATAGTAATTTATTAACAAAATCAAATGTAAAAATTTAAATAAACGATAACAAAAGTCTTAAAAATGTATTTTTTTTTTTAATTTTTTTTATTAATTTTGTTATTGTTTTATGTTTATTTCGAGCGCTTTCACATACAGTCTACTCACAAAATTTTAAATGTTCTTTCAATACATATTATATATCAATAAAGTTATGCTTTAACAAATGATAACGAGAGATCGCTAATGTACTTTTGCTAGAATAGATGTTCTTTCGATGACATGTAAACATTTCCAGAAAATCTCATTCGTGTAACAAATTAGCACAACAAATCCAGCTATCTAACTTCTGCTACAATATTTTATCGGTTCACTGTACCTATTAAGAAAGTTAGATACTCATAATATACAAACAACAAGGTGAATATTAAGGATACGAGGTGAATGTTGAATGTGCAAGGTGAATGCTAAATATACAATAATAATGTTAATACACAAGGTGAATTAGAAAAATTCACCTGGAACAATGAATTGACTCGAACCAGCGATCAAGGTACTCCCAGCCGCACTCCTAACCCCCTGAACCACGACATGGGTAGGTTATACAACCTGGGATTCCACTGAATCCACAGGAAGTCTGGAGGCTTTGATGAAGCCAGTCCAAGTTTTACACATAACTCCCCCTGGTACTCCACTGATATTCATATGACCACGTGAATGTGATCACTTGCAACCAGACTTGAATCTCTATCTATATTACATTCAGACTTTTTGACACACACACCTCAGGCTCTTCCGTACTAGTCTTTCTTTTGTGTAATTGTGTTTAATAAAATTATTTTTATGGGGTTATTATGTCGAGTCTCAAATCTCCGTATTAGCAAATTGTTGCACTCTTCAATTTGCTGGATTATCCGGGATTGCGGACAGAATCTTCACAAAATCGTTAACCAATTTCGGTCCCAGTAGTCATATCTGCTCTCTCACTCTTTCACTACTATTATTTTATTTTATTCTTTCACTCTTCATTCTATTTATTTCACTCTTCCATTATTTTATATTCCACTCTTTCCATTCATATTTTAATTTCACTCTTTCCATTCCATTATTTTATATTTCACTATTTCATACAATAATTTTAATTTATGTTTCAATCTTTCCCACCTTTTCGATTTTCTTAAATAATCCGGTTGCATTTAATAGTTATTCGGCAATGTTCATGCATTTATCCGTAAATTCTGATATTCTCAGAATAAAAGTATTTCACTTTTGAATTGAATGAACTCGTCTCCTCGGTGATTTGACTACATTTTCTCACTTGGCAATGATCAGAGTTTATCCAGCCCTCGGCAATTTGCATACCCATTACCCTCCCCAGTCCAGTTCCCTCCGTTATCTGCGAGGTGATAATTTTTCCATTATAGCTATGAATATTCAGCTGGGAGAGAGAGACCACTGCCAACGTCATCTGTGTCTGACTTGGTATGGGCTGGTATATATTGTGGATTGCCAGTGTCTCTTACTGTGGTACTTTGTGGGAGCGTAATGTTGCTCTTCTTATTTCTGACTGGAGTGGAGGAAATTAATTAGAAATACTATATTTTGTTGAATACTTTATGCAGCTTTTGCCAGGTATTGTTTTGAGTAGTTACAAATGTGTATTACAAGTGTATAATGTACGAGTGCTTTCATACTTCAACAATATGCGTGTAGTGTTCCTTAAAAAATGTAGTTGCTCTGCCCCATGAGCCCCAACCTTTTGGGCTGGACGGTAGAGCGACGGTAGAGCGTCATGCAGATCAGCGTTGAATCCCGACCGTCCAAGTGGTTGGGCACTATTCCTCGCGTCCCATCCAAAATCCTTATCCTGACCCCTTCCCAGTGCTATATAGTCGTAATGGCTTGCGCTTTACCTTGATAATTTTTTTATTTATAAAAAAATTCTGCCTTAGGAACAGATATATGCTTGCGCACACGTATGCACGCACACGCATGTGCGCGTACACTTACATATATGATAGGTACATATGAAAGAGCCCAATAGGCTCAGGAACCTGTACATCAGTTTATTGACTGTTGAGAGTTGGGACCAAAGAGCCGAAGCTCAACCTCGAAAGCAAAATTAGACGAGTACAATTGAGCGAGTATACACACACACACACACACCCATGAACCACACACACACACACACACCACACACACACATCACACACACACACACACACACACACACACACACACACACACACACACACACCACACACACACACACCTATGAACCACAAGCACACACACATCTCACACACACACACACACACACCACACACACACACACACACACACACACACACACACACACACACACACACACACACACACACACACACACACACACACACACACACACACACACACACACACACACACACACACACACACACGCGCGCGCGCACGCATACAGAGGGGCCTCGCGGCTGAATGGACAGCTCTAGGGCGGGGGGGGGGGGGAGGTCCAAGTCCAAAGAGGCCCGAGTTCGATTTCCGGTCGAAGCAGAAACTTATGGGCAGCGTTTTTTCAGCTGATGTTCCTGTTCGCCAATTAATAAATAGGCACCTAGGAGTTAGACAGCTGCTAAGGGCTCCATCCTGTGTGTATTTACTATTTGTATTTACTGAGTGTGTGCTGAATCGAGCTATTATCTCTTGGACCTTCGCCTTTCTAACCAATCTATTTTCCTGTTATATCTACTACATCTATTTCTCTCTAACACACATGTGCTCGCACACATCCCTAGGAAGCAGCCCGTAGCGGCTGTCTAACTTCCAGGTACCTATTTCCTGCTAGGTGAACAGGGGGACATCAGGGTGAAAGAAACTCTGCCCATTTGTTTCCGCCACGGTCGGGAACCGAACCCGAGCACCTAGGACTACGACTCCCGAGCGTTGTCCACTCAACCGCGAAACCTCAGCTGTATGTGCGTGTGTGTGTGTGTGTGTGTGTGTGTGTGTGTGTGTGTGTGTGTGTGTGTGTGTGTGTGTGTGTGTGTGTGTGTGTGTGTGTAATTAGTATTTTCTGTTTGTGGTAGTTATTTTTTCACTGCCGCGTGCACGAGTATAATTCATAATTGTTGTTCGTCTGTACCTGGACGCAACATTTAAGCCAGTTTGTTGGTAAATATGATCATAATTTGTTACATAACGTGTTGTTAGAGATATAAGGTCGAGATTATTGGATCACTTTCACATGCGTAGAGGAACTAAGTCAAGAAGACAATGCCATGAAAATAAATGAAGAAAGGAATATAGCTAGCAACAAAATATAAGAATACTCCTTTAAGGCAACTGTACGTCATTCTGGGAGAAATCGTCTTACTGAGGCGCGTTACAGCCGATTGCTAAGCTGTCTTGCAATCTGGCAATGTCTGTAAACATATTGGTTAATCTCTGTTTGACCAGACCACACGCTAGAAGGTGAAGGGACGACGACGTTTCGGTCCGTCCTGGACCATTCTCAAGTCGATTGTGATCAGGTACACAATCGACTTGAGAATGGTCCAGGACGGACCGAAACGTCGTCGTCCCTTCACCTTCTAGTGTGTGGTCTGGTCAAACATACTTTAGCCACGTTATTGTGACTCATCGCCTGCATTTGGTTAATCTATGCTAACAATATTAACACATGAAATGAAAGAGACGACGTTTCGGTCCATTAGCCTGGCCTGTGATCATGTGTAAGTGAGCAAGAGTTACGACTGAGTTATGACCAAGATATCTCTCATTTTGTTCCATGTGTCTTGTGCTGCTTGTTTGTTTTCAGCCACGTTATTGTGACTTATTCTCTGCAGTATTTATGAATGCTCAAGTGTACAGTTACCAGCGAAGATGTTTATTCAATTTTTATATTGGAAAATTCAGAACACAGCGAAAAACGAAATGTTTGTTTCTCGATTTCTAATTCAACGAGGTGAATTAAGTCAACAGCGAGGGATAAATGGTACCGGTATTATTGCATTCATAAATATTTTCTCGGCCAGAACACACACATGTTGAAACGGAAAAAATTTATAAATTCTTTTTCTGATATCCGAACGAGTTGCTGGTGTAGTATCGAGTTGATGAAAGTTAAGAAAACTTTTGATAATATTTTAAATTGTAATTTTAGAGTTTGAGTCAGTTGCCTTTGGCGCATTTTGGTGTCAACTGAGACACGCTGATAAGTACCGTCAGCAGGTGTCAGCTGACGGCTGCTGAGTTACTGTTAGCTGATATCTGCTGAGAAACACTTTAGGCTTAAATTGAATCTATTAAAAGTAGAACCTCCTCAACCCAGACAAAGAAACCGAGGTTTTCAGATGGTTTTGTCGTATCAAAAACACTATATAGTATCGTAGGGAAAACTGGGTATTAGAAAACTATTCTAAATGATAAATCTTACATTGCAAGCACAAGAGAAATTCGAGTATCCTTGAGGAAAATATATTTCTTATCTCTAGACTTCAAGTCTGTAATATAAGAATATCTGCGTCACTGAATTGATGGTTCTCTGGTGAGTGGCTCCCTCTTACTTCTCAGTATTATATAATCTTTTGACAACTAATGCACAAATTGTAGAAGTTTGTCTCCAGGATTATATCGGTCTCCTGAGTACTGCTCAATGCTCTCAAATTTTTGTTGTGTTTTGTTTGAACTTGCTTCCTAGATGTCCTCTGTGATTATTTTATGCATCGTACTGGTGTCTTAAAGGAGAACGAGGAAAATATATTGAATCCACGAGTATTGCCCTACACTCAGAAATGAATTTTTCATATCAGTGATAATGTAATAAAATTTGTACTTATTATGAAAAATCACCAGAACTCCCCAACACTATTGAAGTAATGAAAAGCTTAAGAACCAGTTAGATTATTTTACAAGATATGTAAAGGCAAGCAAGAATCTCTTATTCACTCAGAAGCAGGCAGGGAACTGTAACCATACCACCCAGCTCCGGACCTCCCGAAAGCAGGCTGGGAAAGGAACATTCAGTTTCGAAAAGCAAACTAGCAGTTCCTAAATTGGAAGAGTTTGTGAAAGTCTGGCGCGACAGATTCGATACAGACTTTTCACTCGTGAACACCAGGCGAACCATTTATATTTTCACTCGCCTATGAGAATTTGTCGACTGTGTGAAAGAGCTCTTATTGTATGTTGTTCCTGACGCTGGTCTGTGGCCTGGTAATCTCCGTGATGCCACCCGCTGGGTTGAAAGCGACCGACATTATATACTGTTTACTCTGTAACGTTGGTAGTCATCATCCAAGAATTACTAGAAATTACTTAGTTATACTTGCATTTATGTGCTTGCAGGGTCCTGGCAACAGGAAAGGTTGTTCTCTTAAGGTGACTTGGACCAATCCATGAATATAACAACAGTCCAGGTATACTGCAGCCAGCAGGTGAGGCGTGGTGGTAGTGGTGAAGTCAGTGATGAGAAACGTTTCTCCTGTGTACTTTACTTGCGATAGCACATTCTTCAAGATGACTGTCTGCGGCGCAGCTGCATGGTGAGGGTTGGATTTGAGCGTAGGCAAGATATCAAAGTCCATATTCGGAATATTTAAGGTGGATCTCTTTTCTTTTATGAGTATAGCTTCCAGTATTTGTAGTGTTCTTTTGTCAGTGGTGGATGACAGGATTGATGTACTTTCAACTAGCATGTTCCTAGTGACTACTGTTTTATGTACACTTTGCATTTGGTTTCTAGGGGCACCAGCTTGTAGATAGCATAACGATATCTCTATTCAGTTCTCCTCGACCACCGTCTTACCCATTGTTTGATTGGCTTCCATTTCCATTATTTTCCTATTTCTTTACCTATGGGTGATTACTCCACCTTGCCCCCCCCCCCAAACAACTTCATCTTTCACACATGTGTATTTATGATAAACTTGCACACATTCTCTCACCTGAAGATGTTCCACAGTGTAACGAAACGTTATAGACAATATGCCCTTCAATAATCATTAGAGTTTCTTTACTATGAATTTCGGTAACTTGCGGAGGGTGTGCTTTGGCTCTTTGGTCCCGTCTCTCAACTGTCAATCAACTGGTGTACATATTCTTGAGCCTACTGGGCTCTATCATATCTATATTTTAAACTGTGTATGGAGTCGGCCTCCACCACATTACTGCCTAATGCAATCATTCCATGTGTTAACTACTCGGACAACGAAACAAAAATAGTGTACTCACCTAGTTGTACTTACCTAGCATGCATGTGTGCTTGTGCGTGTACGTGTACTCACCTAGTTGTGTTTGCGGGGGTTGAGCTCTGGCTCTTTGGCCCCGTCTCTCAATCGCCAATCAACAGGTGTACAGATTCCTGAGCCTATTGGGCTGTATCATATCTACACTTGAAACTGTGTATGGAGTCAGCCTCCACCACATCACTTCCGGAAGCGATGTGGTGGACGTGTGTGCGCGTACGTGTGCGTAAGCGTGCGTGCGTGCGCTGAACATACTTTCCACGGGTCTGGAATATAGAACTCGTTTAAAATTTGCGGGCAAGTCCCAAAACTCAGTCAGGAAGAACTTCATATTTGGCATGCAGGCATCCGGGGGGGGGGGGGGCGGTATGCATCCATAATGTACAGTGGAGCGCGAGAATATAAACTGAGCAGAGACAGGAATTGGAATTCTGGATCCAGGTTGGTAAATGTATTTTTTTTTAAAGCCGAGCGTAAATACTTATGTTCCTTTAGGATCAATGAAATCTATTTGGTAATTTATTCTACTTCTAAATGATCCATGTATTTAAATCTTTGAGTTATCCCTCCCCCTTGCTATTCATCTGAAACGCTTCCAGAATATTTGTATGATATATTTACAACGATGAATTTCAATCATATGAAGTTAAGGATAATAAAACATGCCAGTGAGGGCAAGGAACCGTTCTGGAACACGCAAGAGTCACGAGAATAGAACCAACAATATGTAAACACTCAAATAACTCAACGAGGACACGCAAGAAACACAGCAATCCCAGCACCCATAATATCGTCATCTAGGAATGGACGTTTTCCCAGTAATATATATATTTTTTTGAGGGGGGGGGAGGGGGATTTCGATAACCAAATGGCTAGGTAAGGACAGGGAGAAAGTGAAGAAAGATGAACATTAGAAATTCAGAAAATTATATGTGGATAGAGCATGAGTTGGGTGAAATTTCAGAAGACTGTCCGTCTTGGATTGGCAGTGGGTGTGGATCTGTTATGTTATTGGTGTGTTGTGTTGATTGGCTGGTATGTTGGGCAGGCTGGCTAGTGTACGGGGTCAGTGATATTGTAGCAAATGTTATGGTTGACGTGGAAGATTATCTTCGTCTTTGTGTGTTTCGTTACCCGCTTCCTCCGTTCAGAGATCCGCCTGCTGCTGCTTCCTCGGACATGTAATCCGCCTGCTGCTGCTTCCTCGGTCATGTAATCCGCCTGCTGCTCCTTCCCCGGACATGTGATCCACCTGCTGCTCCTTCACAGAGCTACACAGATGCCGTGATCCTCCGGGCTGTTGCTACGTGTCCCTGGATTCAGCGATGCACATTCCTCGAGGGAATGTAAAGGCAAAATAGCTCCCAGGTTGAAAATATTTTGCATTGTGTTGTTACTTGTTGTTAGTTTTGTATAAAGATTCTGTTGTTGTGCTGAACAAAATAATTAAGTTTCATGGCAGGTATTGTGTGTTGCATGGCTGTTATTGTGTGTGAGTGTAGTGATGTATTCCAGTGTACGCATGTTTGCTGTAGTGTGGCAGAAGTGTGTGGCGGTGTTTAAAATAATTGTGTGTGTGTGTGGAAGAGGTTTCATGTTGCAGTGAGCAACTGCTCACTTAAACTCACAATGGTGGTTTTGTTGTGCTGATGGTTGAGGTTTAACGGTTATTGTAGGCCTGGGGGACGGTGTATTGTTGTGTTTTACGGGAATTCGGAACAAATGCCACACGAGAATTTTTTGGGGGTTTGCCATCGACAAGTTTGAATGGACTTTTATTTGTAATCAGCACTCCACCTCTCTCTGTAATGCGTCGTAAGCAGATTCCGCTCCGAAAACTTAGAATGACAATTCTGAACGGTTTAACATGCTTTGGTTATGTAAATATTACAACACGTATTTCCCCAGAAATATAAGCTCGAAGTCTCTTATAAACATTCTACTGTTATTCACCTACTCCTGCATGCTTGAGATCCTCCAGGGCTTCAAGAAATGCACATTTATCTGTCAATTCCTCTACAATGCAAACAAAATTTCAACTAATTCAACTCGTTCCTACTACAAATAACTGTTCAGTGGAAACCTTTCTATAAAATGTAAGTTTTGGAGGGTTTTATGACTTGTATATGAGATTTCATATATTTAGCAAATAGAGTACGGATTGGTCAGTGCAGGGACAGGAATACAGGTGAGAAGGGATTGGACCACCGCTGCGCTAAAAATATCAACAGTATTTGCTTCTATAAAAAATGGATATTGCTGGCTGAGTAAATAGACATACATACCATAAAATAAATTGGGCCTCGGCGTATTATGTCCAGCCATGGGAAGGTATGTAATCGACTGACAGCTGTGACATATCAGTCTTTCATTCACTCCTTCATTCACTTCATTCACACTCGACATAACACCACACACACAGATTACCACTCATGGCTATGAATATGTTCTGTGGAATTGGGTAGTTATTCATCTATGACTTGATAAATACATATTCATGGCCTTTTCGAGTGCATAATTATCTTTGATATGTCCTTTCACTCCCACTCGTGTCTGTAGGTACTCACCTAGTTGTACTCACCTAGTTATGCTTGCGGGGGTTGAGCCATGGCTCTTTGGTCCCTCCGCTCAACTATCAATCAACTGGGGTACAGCTTCCTGAGCCAATTGAGCTCTACCTTATCTACATTTGAAACTGTGTATGGAGCCAGCCTCCACCACATCACTTCTTATGCATTTTATCTGTTAACTACCCTGACACTGAAAAAGTTCTAAACGTCCATGTGGCTCATTTGAGTACTAAATTTATACCTATGTCGTCTGGTTTGCGTACCACCTGTGTTAAATACTGTCTTTATATACCATGTCAATTCCTGAGAATTTTATAGGTGATGATCATGTATCCCTTACCTCTTCTATCATCTAGTTTCGTGAGGTTTAGGTGCAGTAGTTATTCCTCGTATATCATACCCCTCAGTTCGGGGACTAGCCTCGTTGCATACCTCTGAACATTTTCTAACATCGTTTTGTGTTTAACTAGATGTGGGCTCCATGTTGGAGTCGCATACTCCAGTATTGGTTGATATACGAGGTATATAAGGTTCTGAATGATTCCTTCAGCAAGTTTGTAAAGGCAGTTCTAACGTTTCTCAGCCTTATATATATATGCCGCTGATGATATCCTTTTGATATGATCTTCAAGGGACAGGTCTGGCGTGATATCAACCCCCAGATCCTTCTCTCTTCCTCATTCCTGAAGGATTTCATCTCCCAAATAGTGTTTGGCCTCCTGCTCCCTACACCTATTTTTATCTCTTTCCACTTGCTCGAGTTAAACTCTAGGAGCCATTTGTTGGACCATTACTTCAGTCTTTCCAGGTACTCTTGTAGTCTCTTGCTGTCCTCTGTCTTAATCCTTCTCATCATTTTAGCATCATCAACAAACATAGAGGAGCGGAATGAGTCTATGCCCTCTGGAAGATCATTTCCGTATATCAGAAACGGGATTGGCCAGAGTACTAAATTTTGTGGAGTTTTGTATTCGGACCTATCC
>WNGS01000411.1:7688939-7711645 GCA_020271785.1 Procambarus virginalis
TGGTAGTTAAAAAAAATTAAAGTTAGTGAAAAGAAACTAACTTTCTAGTTAGCAATCTTTCTAACAAGAAAACCTGCTACCAATATATATATATATATATAATATACTATATATATATATATATATATATATATTATATATATATAGATATATATATATATATATATCCCCGGTGGACGGCGGGAAGTGGTTCATATAGCTCAGGCATCTATCACTTCCCTTATGTCCGGTCGTGATGGTCAAGTGGTGTTTAAGGCATCCCTGTTACATACCAGTTGCGGACTTGCTCCTGTGGAGTATGTGTTCGAGTCCTGTCTGGGGTGTGAGTTTTCAGTTGTATCTAGTTCCTGGTGACCATTCAGGCTTGTTTGCTATATTATATATATATATATATATATATATTATATATATATATATATATATATATATATATAATATATATATATATATATATATATCATATAGTATATATATATGTCGTACCTAGTAGCCAGAACGCACTTCTTCTACTATGCCAGGCCCATTTGCCTAATAAGCCAGAGTTTCATGAATTAATTTTGTTTCGACTATAATACTTAACCTAACTACTATAAAGATAGGTTAGGTTAGGTTAGGTAGGTTGGTTAGGTTCGGTCATATATCTACCTTAATTTTAACTCCAATAAAAAAAATACTCATACATAATGAAATGGGTAGCTTATCTTTCTAAGAAAAAAATTGAAATATATTAATTCATGAAAACTTGGTTATTAGGCAAATCGGGCCTTGCAGTATAGGCTAGAAGTGCGTTCTGGCTACTAGGTACGACTATATAATATATATATAATATATATATATATATATATATATATATATATATATATATATATAATATATATATATATATATATGATATATATATAATTATATATCTCTATATACTATAATATATATATCATATATATATATATAGTATATATATATATATATATATATATTGTCCGTGATACTTGTCTAGATATATATAGAAGTATTAGAAATACTAGATATATTTTGAAATGGAGAGACATTTTAACAATGTTCCACAGTCCGCTATTCATTCTTGATGAGAATGGAACATCTGTGTTATTTACTGAAGAAAACAAGTATATTGTTTACAAAAGATAGTCACATTGGTAAAGAAGAAAATATTATATTATTCATTAGAAGAAACCTTTCTCTGTTGGTATTTTTTTTTAATTGATAAATAAAAAGCGCAGAAGAAAGAGGTTTCCGAGAGGTGAACTTGCCAGTACTATGTTATCGAAAAGTAGAGTTCTAGCAGCAGTGATTTCATACAGAAGAAATGTGACATACTATTGTTCCCAGGTGGCGAGGCGAGGCCTGATGTTTTGAGCGCTCTGGCCACTGGCAGAGCTGCCACTACCATCTTAAGGGTGACGTACAAGCCCAGGTTTCTTCGCTCCCTGGGTAAATGTTACGTCTGATGAGGCCCGTATATGAACTTTGCTCTGGCAGACATTGTCTGGAGGAGGAGAGCTATTGTGTGATTACGCATGTGTCACTGAATGTTTGGGGGCAGGAAAAAAAAATGTACTTTTAATGAAAACAAAATAATTTTTTCATGTTCATTTTGGCATTACTTTCAATTCTGGTAAGATTCTGCATATAATTAGGAATTAAAGGAACAGTAATTATTTTTTTTGCTGGATAGTTCACGTTGGACTTTATTTGAAAACATTTGATATGAGTAATATTAAATGATTCCTAAAACAAGTTAGTCATGCCTCTTTGATTTAAGTAAATATTTGTTCTGCCTTGACAAGATCAAATACTGTACTTTAATATTACATTAAATCTTGTAAAATATTACGGGAGAGTAGACTCTGCTCATCTGAACGGATTTGAAGTAGTTTACTATGTATCTAATATGGAGCTCCGTCAACTCGATACTTATCGCCTTTTCCATTTTGTGAATGTCTTTCTTATGCTTGATGTACAAAATCCATCCATCATTCCAATACAGGAAGCTCCCCCAAACCGTGCAGTGAGACAGGCTTTCTCATGTCGAAACTTAGTGATAATGATCTTCTAAAGAAACTAAATTCTATTTTACACTCATTTAATAAATCGTATTCTACCTACTTAGTTTCAACTAACTTCCAAAAGATTCTCTAAAATTTTTCCTTCATATTCTTCATTATCTCTATATTTGGTCCATCTAATATCTTTCCTTCTCATTCATTTCTCGAAATCACATTTTATTGCATTTATTTAATGGAAAATATTTTGGTTCCATTTCAGCCCTGGTCGTGTTCATCTTCTCATGACATTGTACCACAACAGCTCCAACGCCTATTGGCTCTCCTATTTTCCTTTGAAATAGTTACTTGATTAATCATCCTCAGAAGCACACCTTCCCTCCATCAGCTGACGAAGTTACCTTGATTTCCAGACAGTTTGATTTGACTTACGACTGTCCGAATCAGCTGATGAAAGCAAACAAGCCAGTGTTGTCTTTACCTTTCCGGTCGGTTGTGGATCCCGGAGTGGGATACGAAGGAGATTATTTTTGTTTTCCAAGATTTCTCTCTTTTATTAAACACACGGAGAGGTGAAACAGGAGAGGGGGTCGAAAGGAAAGGAGTCTGGCAGCACTGGTTGGGGGTGGGGGGGGGGGGGTACGGAAATTAGACGTGAATACGGAAGCAGAGCGGGAAAGATACGGAGGACACCCAAAGGCGAGGAAGGGACGGGGGACAGTAGAAATAGAAGAGAAGACAGTCTAAAAAGTATGTTGGAGGCGAATAAGAGAAGGAGACGAGTGGGTAGAGGAAGAGGGACGAGAGACGATAGTTGTCATAACTGAGATATGATAGGGAAAATGGACAGGAAAAAGGCAGGAATTTTTTTTAGTTAGTTGGAGACTCTCAAACGAGTGTTCAACTTTACAGAGATGCTAGCCATTCAAAAGACTGGAACATGTACTTGCTTAACACAGGCAACATACAAACTCGAGAATGCCAATGAAACCTTGGAACAAAAACACTTACGTGATAAAATTTATTTGACCCCCAAATGTCATAGCATTACTACAAAACTCAAACGTCAAGAACGTCGGATAATATTTACTCTGTGCCAAGTCATGTAGGAATAATAGGGAATGACATTGCATATGAAACTGCAAAACATTACTCTTCACGTATCAATAGAATGTAGTTAATGTTGGTATTTTGATCCAATTTGAGTAACTACTTAAATTATATGAAATATTGTTTAGTGTTCACGCCAAAGATTGCCTATTTGTTACCTAATATTTTAGGTGTACAGGCAAAGATCCCTTACTGATCGTAATAATGAAGGAAACCGCTTTTCTCCTATTCATATCCCCCTTAATCATTGAAGCACATATCACACAATCTGCCCCGACAATTATCTTACTCGTTGGCATTAACATCTCCAAGCCAGCAAGATCATGACCCAATGCCGCGTTGAAATCTCCAAGCTATCAGCAGAGATTTATATCTTAAAAATATACCGTTCACATAACGCGTCCTCTAACACTGCTTAGGAGTAAGCACGCAAACGTTTCACTTTATCCAAACATTCTGGAAGTCGCACACCTTATAATTACCCCAAAATATCCCCACACTGCACATGAGAACGAATTATTTCAAATTTGTTTAAATCTTTCAGTTATATATTTCATACCCATATATTTTTATTCATTTATGCAAAACAAGATATATACTCTTCAGTTCTTTAAAGGAGAGAAACTATATATAAAGTTTGCCATATACAAGCTTCGATTGCTGACTAGAAATTAAACAAAGGTGTCAAATCTCAGTAGATGTGATGTCACAGGCGGCCAAATGAGGTCAAATAGCACAACTTGTATCACACAATAGGTTAATTAAATATTTATTCAAATCATTAACCTAACCTAACACACCTAGCCATAAAATATATGGGCATGATAAATTCCATTGAAATTTTAAATTATTTTTTATGAATTAACAATATAATTGATGCACATATGCGGTGTTGGGATGCTTTGAGAACATCCCAACACATGTGGGTTACAAGAATCTGTGGATTAAGTTAAACATGTGAGTGCAAAAGTGGTGTTATAAGACGGGTTGTTATAGAGAACTGTATATGTTTAAATATGTATGAATGCTGGTCGCTGGAGATTTCAACGCGGCATGTGTCATGATCTGCTGGCTTGGTGATGTTAACACCAAATGGTAATACTCCTGTCGGGCCAAACTGTGTTATCAGCTTTGATTTATGTGAATACGATATAGGCTTTTTCATTCATTCTTATGTTTCAATAAGTCATCTTTGGCTATACACAAAGAAAATATTAGGTACAAATATATGCGATATTTGGCTGGACGCCAGAAATCTTTCTCACAATTTAATTAGTCTTTTAATAAAAGGAATTGGAACATGTAAGCCATTCTATAGTTACGCGAAGAGTGAAGTGTACAAGTGAATGAATGGGTATAATGAGACATATATATTGTTTAATAAATAATCAATTGATAAGTTTGTAGGAACACTGACAGATAAAAGGGTGTGCACATTGTGCTAATTTCTTTGCTTGTTATGTTTAGGACTTTTTCGGTTTATTTCATTTCTTAGTGGTAGCTAATGATTGTCTCAACATGGGTGGAAATAAATTGGTTATACTGAATTGGCCTTCATTCATTTTCATTTTCAATAAGTCATCATTAATTGGTTATTGGGAAGAAATAACCAATCTTTTGAAACCAGGAATAAATATGCAATCAATGAAATGGCTTAACAATATCCTAACTCAAATATTTATTAAGAAAGTAAAATAAGAAACAGCGCAAAGATGGTCCAAAAACCTATGTATGGTTCGTTATACACACAGTCAAGAATGTCTCACTCAGGGACCCACTCAGCTGTACTATTGATTAATCTTACTCACTTTCTCAAGACCACCCGAGACTGTGATTTGACTTCGCACGCTCTAAGGAATACCTGAGTAATAGTCAAAACTTACATCTTCGGAAAGAAACAGCTGAATTAATGGAAAAACTCACTCGGATCTTCAAGTATAGCTGAGACAATTATTAAATTTACACTTCCTCAGGTATAGCTGAGACAGTGGTTAAACTCAAACACTTACTCAGGCATAGCTGAGACAATGGTACAACGCAGACAGATATTGAGTATAATTAAAAGAATTGAAGAAGTTGGAGAATTTTTATAGACATTTGATCATCTTAGTCATAAAGAAAAAAAACAGTTTTAATAGTGTTCAGGATATAGACATTTCAATTTATTTATTTTCCAATATATAATGCGACATATAATCAGTTTTTTTTATCTTTTATGATGCTGACAAATGTCAATATGGTTAAGGCTATGTGTGGGCATTTGTTTTTCTATAATGACTGGAGAAACAGATAAAACTATTCAAAAAAAATATGACAGATAGGGACGTGAATTGATGTTGACAGACATGCACGGAGAGGGACAGTAAGAGGGGACGGACAGGATATAAAAAGGCTAAAAAGACAAAATGAGATATGAATAACAGTCGGGATGAAAAGGAAAATCTTCCTTTAATCCGTTTTTATTCACCTCCAAGAAATCGTTTGATATCTGCCACTCAGTTCAGACTCTGACAAGCGAGGGAAATAGCTTCTTGTCTTTGTAATTTCCAATTCTCTCGCCCCGGAGCGTCAGACGCGGGTCGCATCAGTGAACCTGACTTAGGCCCATCGAGAGCGCCAAAGGCAGATCGAAGGAATTTCGCGTAATTACATTTTCGAATAGCCATAAACCCGTGTGATGAGGTGATTTTCCTCTGGTGCGCCGCCATGAATTGACGCTGCTGGTGTGGTCTGGATTATATTTCCAGGACGAACACAAGTCAGCTGATCCACTTTTGTCCCTCGAGCTCTACACACACACACACACACACTACTGAATTATTCTGTCAACCGACCTGCACTGTCAACAACACTGAGCAGTAAAACAACACTGAGCAGTCAACAACATTGAGCAGTCAACAGCATAAAAATATCAACACCAATGATATGTCAACAGTAACGAACAGTCAACAGTCAAGAGCACTGAAAACTCAACAGAACAGAAGAGTGGTGATGCTCGTGTGCTTCATTAGCACCTCCAGTGAAGGACGGTGAGGCACAGTGACCTGATCACTATGTAGTGAAGGTCAGGGTTTAAATTATACAACACAATATCATGCAATTCACTACTCTCATCATAATTTTGTATATAGAAAATTTAGTTCCATTTGTCAATACGAAAAGTGAAAAAGAGAGAAAGAGAAAATGAGAGACCTCTATTTAAGTAAACGAATATTAAAATAACAAAATAAGCAAAGTTCCATAAATTAACAATATCGCACAACGGTAAACTCCTCCATAATTACTGAAGCCTGTATAACTGGTACACAGCTGGCTGTAAACTGACCATTACTGCCGGCAATTACCATATTACGAGCACTTAACATGAGGCTCTAACAGTCGAGCTGACGGTAAAAAGAACATAATTATTCTGAAAATACCAACACAGACTTTCAATGAGACATAAATGTTTGATGTTCATTATGCCAAGTACTGATGAACTCTTAAGCAAACATGCACTCTGTTACTGAAGCACGCAATAATAAAATTAAAATGGAGAGCAATAGAGGAAAGTTTTTATTCAAAATCTTTATCTATCTGATTATAAACATCGTTCGAAAAAGAGTAAGTAGTTAAATGCAATTCTCTTAAGTTACAATGAAAGTGGGCTATTGCATATAATTACATTACGTTTCTGGGAATGCAAGTTATTTCATGTAATTCCTACGAGTTACTGAGAGGGACATTCGTAGTAACGGGGGATAACTGTGCAACTACCCATTTGGTGAGATTATAATTAAACACTTCCAGAGCAAATATAATTTTGTAAGCACGAGAAACAGTTGTATGAACTTTTGACAAACTATACCCGATATATATATATATATATATATATATATATATATATATATATATATATATATATATATAATATATATATATTACACACATATATATATATATATATATATATATATATATATATATATATATATATATATATATATATATATATATATATATATCGGGTATAGTTTGTCAAAAGTTCATACAACTGTTTCTCGTGCTTACAAAATTATATTTGCTATATATTTGCTATATATATTTACATATATCGGGTATATATATATATATATATATATATATATATATATATATATATATATATATATATATATATACCCGATATATGTATATATATGTCGTACCTAGTAGCCAGAACGCACTTCTTGGCCTACTATGCAAGGCCCGATTTGCCTAATAGGCCGAGTGATTGTATTTATTTTCAATAAATTGTTTCCACATAGTTTATTTGAATAATTATTATTATATTATATTAAGAACATAAATTACTGACTTGTGTTAGTTTAGGTTTGGTTAAGATAGGTTAGGTTAGGTTAGGTACAGTTGGTTAGGTTCGGTCATATATCTACATTACTTTTAACTCAAATTAAACAAAAAATAACTCATACATAATGAAATGGATAGCATTATCCTTTCATAAGAAAAAATATTGAAAAATATATAAATTCAGGAAAACTTGGGTTATTAGGCAAATCGGGCCTTGCATAGTAGGCCGAGTACGACGTTCTGGCTACTAGGTACAACATATATATATATATATATATATATATATATATATATATATATATATATATATATTATATATATATATATACTTTCCATCCAGAAAGATCAAGTATTGCAAAATAAAAATCATTTGTCTATTTTTTAAGGTTTAAGTTACCAAAGAAACTTGTTAATTTCAACTTCATATATAAATAGTTCGTTCTTCAATGACTATGAACAGCCATAGACTCAGATTCTTGTTGCTTGCAAGCATAAAACAAGAATCTTACAGCCCTACTACGCTTCTCACGCCTTCTTGAGAGCAGGGGTTGTGAAACCTTACATTAAAGAATAATTTGCTTCCCCCATCTTAAGTATGTATGCTCTCCTAGACTGCCTAATAGCTAGAGTATATTAGGTACGTAATATACTCTGTTTTTTCCAGGATATGAAAACTAGAAAAACGACCAATGAACAACCACTTGGGCCATCGGGAATCGAGTTCCGATTATGTTAAATATATAGCCGTCGCTCTACGGCCCAGTTCAAGTGGATGAACATTCCTGTTGAATCAAATATAAAAGAGATAAACATTATGTAAAGTGCAGAATGACTATTGACCCATACATGTCAGCTTCAGTTTACATCCACTCAAATTCCTTCATATATAATCTGCTAACTTGACTAACGTATTCTAACCTACGTTTGAAACAACCCATCTATCCCACGTCTATTAAGTTTCCCGTAGTTTAGAAACTCTATAACATCCGAGTCCAAATTAAAAAAAATATTGAAAACGAACAAACTCGACATAAAATAAGGTTTAGAGGAATGATTGTAAATTCATTTTACCTGAAAATATTCTTTTGGGGCAGCATTCATTAATTCTGTTCATGGTTATAGAGGTCACATCCCTGTAAGCCGCTGACGCCACCGGATATCCATTACTCGTCTGCTATAATCCTACAGAAAATATTATCAGGACGGGATTTGCGTGGTGACACAGTGGTTCAGTTTAGTGATGATCCAGCTATATTCTGTATTGCATAGCCTCTATATTTGCAGATTTTTTTGGTTTTTATTTTTTGCATGTATCTCTTGTCGGGTCTAGTCACCCCTAATTTTCAGTAGAATTCAGCTCAGAAGTAGGTTAAAATGAGATTAAATTCACATTCGTTCTCTGATATATGTAGACAAGAGGAGGTATAAATACTGTATATATAGGTCGGTAAATGATAATATTCTCACACGAATGAAGTCAATTCATCTCCCTCCCCCAGTATTGTTCTTCCTTCCTTCTCCGGTCTCCCCCCTATATAACGTGTGATATCGTCTCCCCCCCTACCTATCCTCTTTAGCCCCTCATAATTCCCACCTTTTTCTGCCCACCCTCGTGCTTCCTATCCTTTTCAGCCCACGTCTGCAAAAACCATAAAGGGAAGACATTCATCAGACAGCTTTTACGATTCTCGTGGACCATTAAGAGGGGCTGTCATCTTGCCAGAGTTTTCATCCATCAAAGACAATTACCTTGACGAATTTCTTAAGTTCTGAAAGGTTAGCAAAGTGTTAGTGATTCTTCATATTTGGATTACTGTGTTCCCTCTTTCTCTTTGACTTCCTGTCGGTCTGTGTTTATGTACCCGCCAGTCTGAATATCTTTATTTTTTTTAATTACACTCAAAAATCACAATAGCGTGATGCATCAAATGAACAAATCCACAAGGGCCACAAGGGCCATTTAAAGGCCAAGGGCCGTTAAATGCTACTCTTGCAATCTTGGGTTTTCTACTGATTCTCTACTCTTCTCTGTCACAGTATTCAAAAGTTAGTCAGAAAGTAATAAATAAATAAACAAAGTTTTTAATATTCCCATGTCACTGACAATGTTAAAACCATTCCGCTAGTTGGTCCCCTCACAGTGAGGGCTGAGCCTACCTCCCCTGCCCGTGAACCCACCATATTGAGAGCTGAGCCCACCTTCTCAGCCCGAGGGCCCACCACAGTGAGGGCTGAGCCCACCTCCTCTACCCATGGGCTCACCACAGTGAGGGCTGAGCCTACATCCTCTATCCATGGGCTCACCACAGTGAGGGCTGAGCCCACCTCCCCTACCCGTGGGCTCACCACAGGAGGGCTGAGCCCACCTCCCCTACCCGGGGGCTGACCACAGTGAGGGCTGAGCCCACCTCTCTAACTGGACGGTCCACTACAGCCAGAAAAAGGTACACCTTGAGGGCCACGAAAGCACGCGCCCACTCTGCTACTCACAGCCTCGCAGTGCTCTTCACTAACTCCAGCCGGCCTTAACAATTTGACAAGTGTCTAATTTAAAGCTTTGTTGACACAGAAGCGTACTCAGATAGGCGATCCACCTAACCTCTCGAGGGCGATGCTAATTAGTCCGAGGGAACGTCAGTATTGCGGTCTTTTAACTTCACTAAACTTCCTCAATTTTAACATTGCAGAAAATACCATACAAATTCCGAAATATTAGTTGTGAGAACAGGCTGTTTATTCACTCTCATGGCCTAGTTTGAATATTCTTTATGTTGAATTTGTAATTAAAATTTATTGTAATAATTTTTAACGAGAAAATATAAAAGTGAGGAACGTTATCACTCCAAAATTCATAAGCAAAAATATAAAGATTCCTGTTCGTATAGCAATTTCCGCTTTTTGTTTTTTTCGATGATACAAAATGCCCACCCAAAAAGTAGTTGATTAAAATAACAGGATTTTTTAGCATAGGTGTTCTACTTATTAAACAAGAAAATTAAACTGAAAAAAAATAAATAACTTTGTTCCCATATATAACAAAGTGAGCATGGGTATGCATGTGAGTGTGTGTGGTGTTTATGAGTGTGTGTATGTGTATATGGGGAGTGAATGTGTTTGGTCAGTGTTGGGGCCTGTATGTGAGTGTATGTTTTTTTGGTGGACTTGAAGCGTGTGTTGGTCTGAATGTGTGTGGTGTTTATCAGTATTTGTACGTGAGGTGTGTATGTGTGAGTGTGTATGTGTTTGGTCAGCATGTATGTTGTGAGGTGGGAATGTATGCGTGTTTGAACTGTGTTTGATTGTGTGAGTTGTGTAGTGTGCGTATGGTATGTGGAACTTATTACACACAATTTCCTTTAAAATGAACTATATTACATTAAATTTTAGATCAAAGTTAACAGACATATAAACATAATACAATTATGGATGTATGCCATCTTGATGAAGTCATCATAATCATATGCAGCAGAGTCTGGAGTGCCTCCATAGAAATGATTCATCAATAAGAAGTTCACTACTGATTAAAACCATCCCCAACATTTCATCACTAATTCTGCCCCGGAGCACGTATTTCCTACTGTGCTCCCGTCCTATGAAGAGTTCACGGCTCGGCGACAACTATTTTGAAAACTAATCTTCAAACTGAAGAAAAGTATAATTTTTTTTTATTTTTCACTAATTCGTTATTTGAATTTTGTATTAATTGTATTATCTGCAATTTAAGTCTGTTTCCGGAGTCATTAATTGAATATTTCATTTAAACAAAATGTTTAACTTATATTTAATACAAAGACGAAGGACTGAATCATAGTTCTTTTCTTCTGGAAAGAACGTAATCTGAACTGCGGTTCATTCTGAGGCAATGATCAGGTCGGAGGGTTCATTCTGAGGCAAGCATCAGGCCCGAGGGTTCATTTTGAGGCAAGGATCAGGCCCGAGGGTTCATTTTGAGGCAAGGATCTAGACTAGGACCGTCGCTTCCTCTAGAGCAACTGATACCCTCTTCTGGATATGGGCTAAAAAAATTATAAGTTATACCTTCCCTCTTGCTTATCAAATGTGACTATTTTAAAATTACTCCCAATATCAGTATTACATGTGGCAATCCAAAAATGGAAACCAATGTCACCATTTGGGCAATTATGGTTTTCGGTCGAATGTTTCGTAATGCAAATGGCAGGAAAAGCTGACCGGAAGAACACTGCAAGAGCTAACCCTATAAAGGCCTATTAAGGTGCATTTAGGGATTACATCTTTAATGCTATTCGCATCCTAGAGAACAATGCATTTTGGAAGCGTAACTGAAGCTGGAGATACAAATGTATTCGACTGATTGCTACAATCACTCACATAAGCAACAGAGTTAAAGTTGCAAACCAAAAATAAAATTCCGTGTATCTTGTCAGAAAAAAAACACAATCTGTAAAGAGCCATTCTTCCTGCTCATTCTTCTTGTGGGTACCGGAGGGAGATACATTAAGCAAAGGAATGGAGTCAAGAAACGAAATCCTCGCTTCCAGAACGTTACAATTATCATCTATCACGGTTCTCAATCCATGATGCATGATAATTAAAACGGCCCGTCCATTGCAGGACCTCAATGTGGGCCGGTTGGGCAATCAGTTTCATTTTACCCCTTTTAAAAAAAATTCTTTGGATTTTTGAGGGTTTTGAAATAATACTGTAGCACATCAAGTCTCTAACATTTTGTACACTGTGTTCCTGCACAGAACGTACTATGATATTTAACTATGATATTTAACCAAAGAGCAGTTGCAACTGCTTGTATCGACAATTGAGCACATTAATGTTAAGGGAAGCATCAGTAAAATTAATAAACTTCCCGAATTTAAATTTTAATAAAAAGAATTTAGTCTTTATCCATTTTATCTCACTCGACATTAAGGGGTCTTCTTCTTGAAGTGTACATATATCAATAGAGCCATTATTCTTAAGCGCCGTTTTTCAACAGCTAGTCTTATGTTGACCAAACCACCAGGTCTTGTGTTGAGCCAGTCTTAGAAGTCCCATGTCTATATTTCAGTTTAATATTCTCCACAACGGCTCGTCCCAGGTCATATTCCACAAAATCACACCATGTATTATATTTTGGAAACATTAACAAGATCCCCGCACACTGGTTGTACAGTTTCCTGGTCACACAAGTGTAGCAATTCCTCATTACCTTATTCACGTGACCCTCCACGTCAATCATATACTCAGTTTTTCCACTCTTTTAATTTAGCATCTCTGTTCTTCATACATTTAAAATCAGTGGATTATGTTTCATAAACTTTTTGCAGCATTGTTTTGCGAGGCTGATGACATCAGCACATTTTACACGTTCCTTGCCTCGGCGGCCAGACCATGCATAAGAGGGTGTGGTCGTCCCATGCATAAATACTCCAGGTTCATCCTCACTCATGTGGTCATCCTCTACATCCAGGGGACAACCAACAACTTGTTCTTTCATCTCACTAGTTCCAACACCATCGTGCTGAACCTAGTAATAATAGTGAGGTAATAGTGAGCATTGTAAACATGCATATTACAGTGCTCTCTTCTGTCATGTTAGGGACTCTTAATCATCCTATAGATTGGTCTTCTAAAATTATCTTTCCCGCCTCTACTCTTCACTTACGCCGTCTTGTTGAATTAGCTCTGATACACAACGTACCTAACATGAACCTTAGTCCTGGTTTTGTTGCTGTTGACTCTTCCCTTTCACAGTACATACGTATATGGTCTAACCTTAACAAACGTGACCCGACTTAAGACCCTTTTTCTTACCCCTATTTTATTCTTCTTGCCTTCCTCTTATTCTAACCTCTTCCCATTCTTCCTTCATCCCATTCTTCCCCTTCACCTTGCCCTTCTAGAAATTACCTTCTTCTATTACCTGCTCCCCACCTTGCTTTTTATTAGCTCGTTCCTTCCTTTCTTGCTTACACACGACTAGATAATGGTCTAGAACGGACTGAAACGTCGTCGTGTCTCCATCTTCTGATGTGTGGTTTGATCATATCTTCACCCATGTTGTAACTCATCGTCTGCATATTACATGGTACTTCACTTTTCCCCCCCAACCGTCTCTTTTCTGCCAGTAAATATTTAACTGGATTGTTGTTTATAAAAATAACTTTCCCTGGCCGATCTCTCCTATTCTGAAACCAACGTTGCCTAGAGTAATGTTCCACTTCCATTGTTGCATCCCTGGCCTGAATTTTGTGTAGAATTTTATTTCTCTCTGGTCTTTCTCCTCAAGTGCCACGCGTTTCCCCTCTGGCTCTGGTAGGTTGGACATTACTAAAGATCTTTCCCTCTCCAGCTCGTCTTGTACAATTCATGACCTGTTAAGTTTTTACAGCGTCTAACACTGTTGACTTAGATTCTTTCCTTTTGAATTTTTCTCTACTTCAGTAAAGTTTTGTCTGGTCTTGGTCCGCATATCTCAATTACATTCACTTCTTGCTTAATTCTCTCCGCTGTTATCCTACTCACTTCCTTAACTGCCTTTCTTTCCTCCTCTTTCTCCATTTTTTATTGTTTCAGGCAATAAAAATCTTGCTTCAAAATTGCAAAGCGGAGATTCTCACTCCTGGCAAGTTTTGCGTTTAGGTCTTCAATAACCTCGCTTTTTCTCCCCTCTCCGATGTTTCCTGAAAATGCCTTCCCAGAGAAGCTAGTGGTTCCTGCAGTCTTCTTAGGTATGCCACACTTTGCTATCTCTCCCCTTCCTCTCCCTCATATATTTTTGCATGTTTCTCGCTGTCGTTCTATTATGATAGGAGAACCGTAGGTCGTTATACGGTTGGGTGGAGTAGTCTACACCCACAGGTGGAGTAGTCTACACCCACAGGTGGAGTATTCTACACCCGCTGGTGGAGGTGTAGTAGTCTACACCCGCTGGGGGAGGTGTAGTAGTCTACACCCGCTGGTGGAAGCTGGGGTGTATAACTACTGGACCTCTGAGTTACGCATTAGCATACCCCTATTGACAAAATATTTTTTCATTCTTGATCTCTCGTTCCTATTATTTCCTTTTTTCACTAGCCAATTGCCACCTAATTATCATATTACCATTGGTAATATTTTTGTTGCCATTTCTTGTATCAGGTCTCGTTAAATCATTTAACCCGATCAAATACCGTGC
The DNA here is from genome assembly GCA_020271785.1 of Procambarus virginalis. Classification (NCBI taxonomy): domain Eukaryota; kingdom Metazoa; phylum Arthropoda; class Malacostraca; order Decapoda; family Cambaridae; genus Procambarus; species Procambarus virginalis. Next base: position 7,703,553 of record WNGS01000411.1, read on the forward strand.
GGACTAGTCAAGAGTCTACACCTCACAATGCAGCACTTTACACTATATCCCTTTGCTTCTCCGCTATTCACGTTGCTTCTCACAGTTTATAGCTACACTTAACTGTCATTGGTGACCAATAAGTCGAAGATATTTAACGAAAAACGCGAAATACTTCCCCCTACAAGCTACTTGAACTGTGTAAATACATGGGCCTGCGAGTGATTGTACTGGAGGGTGTTACAATAACACAAACTAAGTTGTTGGTGTCTCGTGTAAACCAATCAGAACACACCACAAATTTTCTAATTAGAGAATGTTTGTCTGGACAACCAAGGCGCATAAAAGCAATCCTGACCTGAATGTGTTAGTATGTGTGATAAATGTACTCACCTAGTTGTGCTTGCGGTGGTTGAGCTTCGGCTCTTTGGTTCCACCTCTCAATCATCAGTCAATTGGTTTAAGGATTTCTGAGCCTACTGAGATCTATCATATCTACATTTGCAACTGTGAATGGAGCCAGGCTTCACTACATCCCTTTCTAATTCATTCCATTTGTTAACCACCCTGACACTGAAAAAAACTCTTCGTAATTCTCTGTGGCTTATTTCAGAACAAAGTTTCCATCTGTGTTCGTGTACCATCCTTGTCAAATAATTTGCCTTCATGAGGGGAATTGACAGGGTAGAGAATCTTTTATGTGGTGATCATGTCTCCCAGAACTCTTTTTGTCTTCTAGTTACGTGTGTTACAATTATCGGAGCGTTGTGTGCACGCGCTACATATATCAATATGTCAGTATTCTACATGTGTCAGTGTGCCTGTCTTAGGAAAGGTGCAGTACCAAAGTATTTCAGTGCGAACATCAATATATCAGTTAAGCACAAGTGTCAGAGCGACATATGCACATCATTTATCACAACATTCAATAATGTTCTTTACCTGTATAATATATGTACACGAGAGTGGGAAGGTGTTTTACATTCGTTTCGACAAAAAACAATGTATAACAATAAGTATGCCCGGATATGCGAGCATATAACTGCTAGTTAATGGCCAGGAAACAGTTGCAACATCAGTAATTGAATATCATTTGTAAATCAAGTAGGAGTTCACACTTTAACATAATATCTAGCGATATTTATTTTGTCTGTATCAAATAAAGTCTTACCTGGATGCTGCTCTCAGGCTGAGTTAATCTGTCACCATTCCTCATTACTCATTTCTCAGACATTAATCCATGGAATGTCATATCCCAGATATACATATATGAAAATTTTGAGGCAATGGAGTGGTTTGAACGTGCATTCTGGTGAATCCCAGAGCCGTGCTCCTAACCAACTCAGCCACTATGATGGTACAAAAAGCCGACTAATCCGGAACTCTACTGAATTCACTGGGAGGTTCTGGAGGCTCCAAACCGTAACCCAACCAGGGTTTTGCAGTCGACCCGACCAATCTGGCCTACGATGTGGTGTTCATACTCTTAAGCCACACTCAGATCGCAAAGAAACCACAATGGAGTGTTATACAAATTAAACAAATGACACTAACTTTGTGTATGATGGGAGAAGATGGGAAGTGTATGTGGGAGGACAGAGAAAGGGTGTATGTGAGAGGACATGCGGAGTGTGTTGGTGGGTTATGGGGAGGATGTGTAGAGTGTAGATGAAATATACGATGTTTACAGTGACGAAGATTGTTTGTATTTAATATTGTTAAAGGAATAGAGGGACGTGTGTGTGAAGAGATAACGGGAGTTTGTTTGTAGGGAAAGATATCAGATATGTGGAGGGTATGTGAGGGGTATCACCTGGGAACCGGATCCCCCCAGGCATCGCCGGATACTCCATCTAGTAACAATTATATATAAATATAAGTTGACCTAATAGCCAGAACGCACTACTTAGTCTACTATGCAAGGTCCGGTTTGCCTAATAAGCCAAGTTTTCCTAAAGTTATATTTTTTTCCATTTGTTTCGTATGAAATGATAAAGGTTTCAATTATATTATAAATGATTAAATTTGTCATTAAATTTAAACGACCAAACCCAACCAAACATACCTAACCTAACCTATCATAACTTAACCTAAACTAAGATAACTAAGTCAGTAATTCATGTTCCTAATATAATAATATTAATTCATATGAACCAATTGGAAATGTTTGGTTGAAAATAACGAAAATCACTACCTAATAGGCAAATCAGGCCTTGCATACTAGGTCAAGTAGTGCGTTCTGCCTATTAGGTAAGTCATATATATATATATATATATATATATATATATATATATATATATATATATATATATATATATATATATATATATATATATGTGTTGCTTACCCATTATTGAACTTAATGAGATAGAGCACAACATCATGCCATGTTTTCCAAATACATTAAATGTAATTTTAGCGATTATCATTACGAGGAAACAATCATTTTATTACATAATAATTTCTACACCAATTAGAGCGTGCGGATTCATTGTTTATACTACTTTAACATCATTCATGTATGAATTTGTGATCATTTAGTCTTTATAGTTCTAAAACTTTCTATCGATAATTATCCTTTGTTATTCCTCCCTGTGTATAATCCTCTCAGATCCATATTTCTTCATCTCGTCAGTAGCAAAATATAATTAATTTTACTCATAATTAATTAACTCAACAAGTTTTCCATATTTCTTATAAATAATTGTTGTTCTTGCATCAAATTTGTTGTCTTTGAATATCTGAGAGGTCCATCGACGCCTCTAACATTGCAGGTCCAAATGTTTTAGACATCCACCGATAGTAGCTGCTAGTCATCATATTCTAACTTCTGGTCTTCATATTAAAACTCATAATCATCGCATCACAGCACTATAGATGTAATGGCTTAAAACATTCTTCAATACTCAGCTTACTCTACCACACAGAATGAGATTTTCGATTATAAAAGATAGTCTTTTAAATACTGCTGACATTATGTTTATTCACATGCTAAATAAAATTATTATTTTTAAGAAACAATAATAACCATTTTCAAACTATTGGTTATTAGTGGGACCAACACGAATGGGCAAAACAAAGTGCATCTCATATCTCAGCAGAAAATTGCATCACAACAAAATTCAGTCTAATTTTAAACTCGATTTCGAACTTAACAGCAGAAACCACTATTGCTATTGGTCCAAGATTATCCGTACGTTCGTAAAAATTTCCTACTAGACATCAGTTTCAGACCTGGAGCGCTGGGAGTGCTTCAGCTGCTGTGTCTTCAGCTGATTGAAAGAGACAGATTCCTCCTACTTATTACAGAAGGGACCCGCCTACCTCCCCCCCTCCCTCCATCCTCCTTCCCTGGGACGCCATGGGACGAGTAGTAAGTCTGGGAGGGAAAAGCGAGGAACGCAGAGGATAGAGAGGCAGAGGGAGAGAGGACAGGAAGGAAGGTGAGAAGATTTAGATGAGAAGGAGAGGAAATGTATTAAGAGAGGTAAGGGGAAATTCGATATATTCGGGAGGCATGCCAAACAGAGGAGAGGAAGCAAATGAATAGGGTGAGGGAGGTCCCACTCGTGGAGGGTGAAGATGATCAGACTTGTAGAGGGTGATGGAGGAAACTTTTAGAGCAGTGAAGAAAGTTTTAATAGGAGTGGAAATGAAGTGTAAACTGGAAGAGAAGTGCTGAAGGAGAAGAAAAGTGTGGAGGAGTGAGAAGGAGAGGAGTGAGCAGGAGAGGAGTGAGAAGGAGAGGAGGACAGAGGAGAGGAGAGGAGAGAGGAGAGACAAGGAGAGGAGAGAGCAGGAGAGGAGAAAGCAGGAGAGGAGTGAGAGGAGAGGAGCGTGGCCGAGCAAGGGCAGGACCACCTGACACTGCCTAGTGGTAACGCCAAGATAAATGAAGATTTACAATGTTTTGAACCAGATAAACTCAAGAAACTAAATCTAACGTTAGTGGCAGAGAGGGAGACCTGACCAGCATCCACACCATACACCAGCATCCACACCATACACCAGCATCCACACCATACACCAGCATCCACACCATACACCAGCACCCACACCATACACCAGCATCCACACCACACACCATCATCCACACCATACACCAGCATCCACACCACACACCATCATCCACACCATACACCAGCACCCACACCATCACCCACATACTTCCGTCAACATCACACACACACAGACACGGCAACATTTACACCATATAAACCCCAGAAACTACACTATACACACACCAGCATCCACATAATCTATATCATACAATCCTATCGAATGACAATACAATTTCCTTCATTTGTATTCAAATAAACACCGTTGCACAATATCGTGCACCCACGCAATATGCTAACTAACAACAGCTCAATATCTTACCAAACCTCCGCACAGCATCCGTCACCTTTCAATTACCTTCAAAGAATCATGGTCATATCAAGTGACCTCGCACAAGCTGTTAACCAACACATCGCCAACATCAACGCGATTTATTATCAAACTTCCCTGAAAGTATTGCCTAAAGTTTATACAATATGTTACTCGACGTCACGGCAGTATATTGCTCAGTCTCCCCCAGTGAGTCTTGCCATCGTGTCCAGGAACTAAAGCCCAACAGTTTGCTACTCTAACGTTTTAACAATATTCAGGGTGGCCTAAAATGAGCTGAACTGTAATAGTAATTTATTAACAAAATCAAATGTAAAAATTTAAATAAACGATAACAAAAGTCTTAAAAATGTATTTTTTTTTTAATTAATTTTTTATTAATTTTGTTATTGTTTTATGTTTATTTCTAGCGCTTTCACATACAGTTTACTCACAAAATTTTAAATGTTCTTTCAATACATATTATATATCAATAAAGTTATGCTTTAACAAATGATAACGAGAGATCGCTTAATGTACTTTGGTAGAATAGATGTTCTTTCGATGACATGTAAACATTTCCAGTAAAATCTCATTCATGTAACAAATTAGCACAACACATCCAGCTATCTAACTTCTGCTACAATATTTTATCGGTTCACTGTACCTATTAAGAAAGTTAGATACTCATAATATACAAACAACAAGGTGAATATTAAGGATACGAGGTGAATGTTGAATGTGCAAGGTGAATGCTAAATATACAATAATAATGTTAAATACACAAGGTGAATTAGAAAAATTCACCTGGAACAATGAATTGACTCGAACCAGCGATCAAGGTACTCCCAGCCGCACTCCTAACCCTCTGAACCACGACATGGTGTAGGTTATACAACCTGGGATTCCACTGAATCCACAGGAAGTCTGGAGGCTTCTGATGAAGCCAGTCCAAGTTTTACACATAACTTCCCCCTGGTACTCCACTGATATTCATATGTAACACGTGAATGTGATCACTTGCAACCAGACTTGTAATCTATTCTATATTACATTCAGACTTTTTGACACACACACCTCAGGCTCTTCCGTACTAGTCTTTCTTTTGTGTAATTGTGTTTAATAAAATTATTTTTATGGGGTTATTATGTCGAGTCTCAAATCTCCGTATTAGCAAATTGTTGCACTCTTCAATTTGCTGGATTATCCGGGATTGCGGACAGAATCTTCACAAAATCGTTAACCAATTTCGGTCCCAGTAGTCATATCTGCTCTCTCACTCTTTCACTACTATTATTTTATTTTATTCTTTCACTCTTTCCATTCCATTATTTTATATTCCACTCTTTCCATACAATAATTTTAATTTATTGTTTCAATCTTTCCCACCTTTTCGATTTTCTTAAATAATCCCGGTTGCATTTAATAGTTATTCGGTAATGTTCATGCATTTATCCGTAAATTCTGATATTCTCAGAATAAAAGTATTTCACTTTTGAATTGAATGAACTCGTCTCCTCGGTGATTTGACTACATTTTCTCACTTGGCAATGATCAGAGTTTATCCAGCCCTCGGCAATTTGCATACCCATTACCCTCCCCAGTCCAGTCTTCCCTCCGTTATCTGCGAGGTGATAATTTTCCATTATAGCTATGAATATTCAGCTGGGAGAGAGAGACCACTGCCAACGTCATCTGTGTCTGACTTGGTATGGGCTGGTATATATTGTGGATTGCCAGTGTCTCTTACTGTGGTACTTTGTGGGAGCGTAATGTTGCTCTTCTTATTTCTGACTGGAGTGGAGGAAATTAATTAGAAATACTATATTTATGTTGAATACTTTATGCAGCTTTTGCCAGGTATTGTTTTGAGTAGTTACAAATGTGTATTACAAGTGTATAATGTACGAGTGCTTTCATACTTCAACAATATGCGTGTAGTGTTCCTTAAAAAATGTAGTTGCTCTGCCCCATGAGCCCCAACCTTTTGGGCTGGACGGTAGAGCGACGGTAGAGCGTCATGCAGATCAGCGTTGAATCCCCGACCGTCCAAGTGGTTGGGCACTATTCCTTCCTCGCGTCCCATCCAAAATCCTTATCCTGACCCCTTCCCAGTGCTATATAGTCGTAATGGCTTGGCGCTTTACCTTGATAATTTTTTTATTTATAAAAAAATTCTGCCTTAGGAACAGATATATGCTTGCGCACACGTATGCACGCACACGCATGTGCGCGTACACTTACATATATGATAGGTACATATGAAAGAGCCCAATAGGCTCAGGAACCTGTACATCAGTTTATTGACTGTTGAGAGTTGGGACCAAAGAGCCGAAGCTCAACCTCGAAAGCAAAATTAGACGAGTACAATTGAGCGAGTATACGCACACACACACACACCCATGAACCACAAGCGCACACACACACACACACACACACCTATGAACCACAAGCACACACACATCTCACACACACACACACACACACACACATACACACACACACACCTATGAACCACAAGCACACACACATCTCACACACACACACACACACACCACACACACACACACACACCACACACACACACACACACACACACACACACACACACACACACACGCGCGCGCGCACGCATACAGAGGGGCCTCGCGGCTGAATGGACAGCTCTAGGGCGGGGGGGGGGGGGGGGGAGGTCCAAGTCCAAAGAGGCCCGAGTTCGATTTCCGGTCGAAGCAGAAACTTATGGGCAGCGTTTTTTCAGCTGATGTTCCTGTTCGCCAATTAATAAATAGGCACCTAGGAGTTAGACAGCTGCTAAGGGCTCCATCCTGTGTGTATTTACTATTTGTATTTACTGAGTGTGTGCTGAATCGAGCTATTATCTCTTGGACCTTCGCCTTTCTAACCAATCTATTTTCCTGTTATATCTACTACATCTATTTCTCTCTAACACACATGTGCTCGCACACATCCCTAGGAAGCAGCCCGTAGCGGCTGTCTAACTTCCAGGTACCTATTTCCTGCTAGGTGAACAGGGGGACATCAGGGTGAAAGAAACTCTGCCCATTTGTTTCCGCCACGGTCGGGAACCGAACCCGAGCACCTAGGACTACGACTCCCGAGCGTTGTCCACTCAACCGCGAAACCTCAGCTGTATGTGCGTGTGTGTGTGTGTGTGTGTGTGTGTGTGTGTGGTGTGTGTGTGTGTGTGTGTGTGTGTGTGTGTGTGTGTGTGTGTGTGTTAATTAGTATTTTCTGTTTGTGGTAGTTATTTTTTCACTGCCGCGTGCACGAGTATAATTCATAATTGTTGTTCGTCTGTACCTGGACGCAACATTTAAGCCAGTTTGTTGGTAAATATGATCATAATTTGTTACATAACGTGTTGTTAGAGATATAAGGTCGAGATTATTGGATCACTTTCACATGCGTAGAGGAACTAAGTCAAGAAGACAATGCCATGAAAATAAATGAAGAAAGGAATATAGCTAGCAACAAAATATAAGAATACTCCTTTAAGGCAACTGTACGTCATTCTGGGAGAAATCGTCTTACTGAGGCGCGTTACAGCCGATTGCTAAGCTGTCTTGCAATCTGGCAATGTCTGTAAACATATTGGTTAATCTCTGTTTGACCAGACCACACGCTAGAAGGTGAAGGGACGACGACGTTTCGGTCCGTCCTGGACCATTCTCAAGTCGATTGTGATCAGGTACACAATCGACTTGAGAATGGTCCAGGACGG
>WNGS01000411.1:7750796-7762542 GCA_020271785.1 Procambarus virginalis
AGTGGAGTTGCCACACAAGCATCTCTACAATAGTGGAGTTGCCACACAAGCATCTCGACAATAGTGGAGTTGCCACACAAGCATCTCGACAATAGTGGAGGTGCCACACAAGCATCTCGCCCAAGTCTGTCGTTTAGGAGCATTGGTTCCGATTATGATAACCAACGACTCTTATGATGTCTGGAAATGAGTAAGATTATCCCGAGTGTTTTCCAACTGAATTCTCGTCTGTTGTCGATATTGACTCAACGTCGATAACGATAACTCAACGCTGATGACAACGCTGAACCAATATCACTAATGTTGATTCAAAGTTGATTCAACGTTACTTAAGCATGTTTTGGGGAAAGAGAGGATGGGAAAAATAGAGAGAAAGAAAACGGGAGGGAGAATGGGAGATTATGAGGGACTGTGAGGTAGAGAGGAATAGAGGTGGAAAGAGGGAAATGATATGAGTAGTATTATGAGAGGGGAGGGAGGGAGGGAGGGAGGGAGGGAGGGAGAATGGGACGGAGGGAGGGGAACTGACAGAGACCCGGGCTCCGCCGGTACCCCCTTCTATTAATTATATATAAGGTCCAACCACATTGCTACTTGAACCTCATAGCTGAGGAAAGCAAAGATGCAACAGGGATATACATCAAGAGGTGATCCCATTTCACAATGTATATTCACTGAGAGTTTACTTATCCTTAACTATGATCAGTACTAAAGTATACATTCTGGCTGTTCTATAGAGTATAGTGGTGACCGGTTGATTGGCCTCAAGTCTAACCACCAAAAGATTGATATTATCACTGGTATATTAACTAAGCTCCCGAGATAAATGAAAACAGTGAAGATGACAAGATTTATGAGAACATGATGAAACAGTGAAGATGACAAGATTTATGAGAACATGATGAAACAGTGAAGATGACAAGATTTATGAGAACATGTATGAAGTAAAATAGTTGCTGGAATGTTTTGTCTCCACAAATGGCTTCCTTCATACAACCCTCAACAGTAGGATCACTCACCAGCCCCTTCTATCTCTTGGCAGCTTTGCACATGCCTCCCTTCACCCCTGCAAAGCCCCGGATATAACCTAACCTCTTGTCTTCCTGTCTACTCTACTGCCTCGTTCCCTGTCTCCTCTCCCGCTACACCTACCACTTCCTCCTCAACTTCTTCCTTGCCCCACCCGCTGCCTGTCCCTGGCCACACTCCCAACCTTTCTCTCTGCTACAACTACCTCACCCTTGTAGCACTAACAGATCCCCAACTTGCCACTGCCTCTGTCTCCCACCTTGCTACAGCGTCTGCATATTCCTTGCCACTTTACTTATCTTTCTTCCATGCTGCTCTCCTAACGTTTATCCCTGCCTCTCTTTTGACAAACTCCTAGCATTTCCTTCTTCTTCATCCCACTGCCTCTCCTTTCATCCTTAAAACGCTCCCTCCAAACTTGGCACTTCCTCTGCCTCCCTCCATGCCAACCTCAACACTGCCTCTCCTCAACACTCGCCTCGCCTTCATTCTACCAACATTCCAGTTCACCCACTCCCTCGCCCTAACGGCACACTTTTTCACATTCTCCCTCACAGAAACGTCAATGTTTCCGTTCTTGTGAAAGTACTCAATTTAGAATTCTGTAAAATAAAATTTGAGATATATCTTTGGACTGGCAATGTATGACTGAGGACAATAAACTTTTCATCATTTTCCTTGTTTGTCATGGGCGCTTTCTGCCTTCTCATATGTGCCACGAATTTCGGTACACATCCTATTAATTTTAGTTCTGAGGTTTCATAATAATTTTCAGAACAGTTGTTTATGTTCTTATAGTATCTAAATCTCATTCAGCAACTCTTCTTTATATAACACAAAAATTAATAAACGCGAATATCTTTAACTGCCATGAGTGGTTCAATAAGTATCCAGAAATAACAATACAAAACAGTTGTAGCGACAATGATGATTCATTTTGTCATTGTTTTAAAGTCATCATTTAAGGTTTGCACTGACAAGTGTTGTGTTCCTAGTTCCCATTTTCTGACATATTCGCTCAAGAATAATGAATGACTATACCGCTGATGACGATGATATCTGTATTAAAACATGCTTTTACCATTCCTCATTTGCAATTGCATTGCTTCCACCTTAGACTGACTTGCAATTGCTTAATTCGATTCGCAGTTCTGATTTTGTTTATATAGGCATACAAGTGGCTCGTAGTGTCGTCTTATTTGGCTTGAAGGGCCATCTAACTTGGTTGAATAACTGCCGAACTAGGTGTATAACCACCTTACTTACTTGTAGCCGTCTAATATGACATGTAGCCGTTAACTTTCAGTGAAAATAAATGGAACCTAAGTGTTAATGAGGGGAAATTGACAGATAAGAAATTGAAGGTGCTGTTGGTGTTGGTATTACTGATTACAAACAGTAATTTTCAATAATGAATACAAAATTTAAGACTTTTATACAGGAAGTAAATATTTACCACAAAATTTCAAAAACAGTGTGTTCTACACCTCTTGGTCAGTGATACGAGTTGGAAACCATTAAGAAGTAAGCACGAGTCCACGGGCACGGACCCCTCCAACAGCACAGGTCGCCGCTCCAAACTAATTACAAAGACCCTCACTTTTTTAACTTGGCATTATAGGAGGGTTCCACCCCAACCTCTGGTGTATAGATCCTTCTATCTCGTCGGCCAGGCTGCACCAACCTGCGATCGTTACACAAGGCATTGTCGTTCATTTAGCTGAAGTGATTGAAGCTATTATTGGCACATTGTACCCGGTGGTTCCCGAGTCAATCCCTGTACTCTCTGTGACTCTCCCAGATATCCTCCAATCTCTCACCGACACCCACCCCTCCACAGATCCCCCATATACACTCCACCCATCTCTTCCAATAAACACCTCTCTATTGTCTACCCTTTCACACACCTTCCCCATCTCGCCTCATTAGTGTAACCATTTTTACTATCTTCATTACTATAACTATCTTAACATCGTCCCCACGTCCACTTGCACACACCCTCCCTGTCTCACACCAATTGGTTGAGGCGTAATTGTCCAATAAGAGCTGTGCTTGTCAACGCGTGTCGTGGCAAGATATCAAACGTTGTGCAACATGGATTCCTCCCTCCCTTAGTCGCTTTTGTGCTTGAAGTGACTGAATCTCAAGTAGGGAGTGATTATTAAATTATTTCCTGTCATAAGATTAACCTTACGTTAATAATCAAAGCTGAATAATGTCTAAAGATTAACTTCATGAGTACAACCTATTTCTTAATATCTCTTATCTCTGCCATCTTGTGTAGTGATACTCAAGGCCTTAACGAGCCACTTCAACGATGCAACTTGCCACCTAAATTAGGTTCATGCCCGTCATAAATATTACTGTTGACTTGAGTTCACGAAAGTTCTGAGAAAACACCCTGTCTACCTCTCCTGTGCCCCTGGTTATTAAACCCAGCGCCTCCGGAGCACGTCTCTACCGCTTCACCACTACCTGCCACTCTCGACCTCCTCTTTTTATTTAATTGCCTCTTAATCCAGGGAATGGCCCTGGAAGATTTTACACAGGAGGCCACAGTTCGCTACACAAGCGACCTCAGCTCTCTAACCTCTCTCTCCCTCAGCCGCCAGTCAAGGCTCCTGTTGACGGGGGTTTAGTCTCTCTCGCTGAGATAATATCATAGTCAAACGGGTATAGCAGACTCCGAGAAAGATAATTCTTCATATATATTTTTCAAATTTCATATCACACTTTGCTTGCCGGTCCATTCCAGTCCTTTCACGTGTCTTATTTATTGACGTAAGCTTTTAAGTTCCTCTAGTTTTGTAAGAGGTCTGCACCATAACCTTTGGCTTCCATCATGTTAAGTAACGACGATTGAACTGCTTAACTCGTCGGCGTCTGACCCGCCGCTTGTGGCAGCTCGGCGCTGCTGTTAAAGTCAGCAGTGTAAGTCAGTGATGATTGTAATTATTATAGAAGAGCTTGATGGAGGACGGAGGAGAGTAGGGAAGGATTAGGAAGAGGAAATGAAGAGGAGGAACAGAACTATGATGAAATGAAGGAACCTTTGAAGATTGAGGGGGATCACCAAGATATAGAGTGGTTATACTCAACATTATATAGAGTGGTTATACTCAACATTATATAGAGTGGTTATACTCAACATTATATAGACTGGTAATACTTAACATTATATAGAGTGGTTATACTCAACATTATATAGACTGGTTATACTCAACATTATATAGAGTGGTTATACTCAACATTATATAGACTGGTTATACTTAACATTATATAGAGTGGTTATACTCAACATTATATAGAGTGGTTATTCTAAGGTTATACTTAGCATGATGCAGAAAGGTTATACTCGTCTAAGCAAATTCATATTTTACTTAAAGACTGCATTAGGTCGGACACTGTATTATGCGCTGAATACATTCAAATACGTCAAAATGACCAAGCAAATCAAGTTTCAATAATTTAAATTGCTTTCCATGGCGCCAATGTTTACCTTAAACGCCCGCAGGTTCCTCCTCGCCTGGATTATACTCACCCCTTGATATACAAAGGCTATACTCAAAATGATATAGAAACGTTATACCTAGAAAGTCATTTAGCAACAAGATATGGGATAAAAAAAGGCGTATTTGTTTTTGGAAAGTTAGCGGTTTAACTGCTAGGCTAGTCGTCAGGCTGCGAGCAGCTGCGTCAAACAGCCTGGTTGACCAATCCAGCAACGAGGAGGCATAGTCGACGACAGGACCGCGGGAACGCTAAGCCCCGGAACAAACTCCAAGGTAACTCCAAGGTAAGGTGTACTTTGTAAGGCGTTTATTTAAAGAAATTTATTGAATATATTTTTAGACGTATATTAGACATTAGTCTGACAGTCTTATTACACACTGCTTCACATAATTCACAATGTTTTCCAAATACTTCATATAATATATATATATATATATATATATATATATATATATATATATATATATATATATATATATATATATATATATATATATATATACCATTCATTTAAAAGTACATGTTATGTTTAAACTGATATCATTTATGATTTAGTTTAAACTCATTTAAATGGTGCCAGGATGTGTCAGAGGTAGCAAGAGTGAGCAAGAGGGAGATACATGGTACCACAAGACATCAGAGGATGTCAGATAGTCCCTGAGGAGGGTAAAGGAATTGATGGGTACCAGATAATGAATGAGGGTGTCGGAGAATATCAAAGGTCTGAGATTGATGTATAGTGGGTGCCACAGGGTGTCAGAGGGCGCCAGATGATGGTGTCAAAAGGTTTTAAATAGTGCCATAGGGTTTCAAATCGTGCAACAGATTGTCAGATGGTATGATACCTCAGAGGGAGAAAACGTGTCAGATGATGCCATATGCGTTTGGGTGTCATAGGGTGCCATTGAGCTTCAGAGTGCAATAGGGTGAATGGGATGTCTGCTCCTCGCTTGCTACCATCACTGAGGAGTGTAAATGATTGTTCTCTAGCAATACATAATTTGCACGATCATGCAATAATAAAGTATATTTTAAATGCGGATAAATGTAGCCGTTTTATTTACTATAATTTAAAAAATGTTGTGTGAATTCGAAAGTCTTTCGTCTTATTAAATTGTTCATAAGTGGAAAGTCGAAACTAATTTTTTTCAGTGAGTTTGACTTGCAGATGTAGCTGAACTCATTTACCAAGTTATGCATGAGGACGTAGTCTCTCGTCATAGCAGGGGTTCATCGTGATTCAACCACTTGAAATTGCCAGTAATCAATGTCCATTACCATTAATATTACTTCACAGAGCAATTCAAAGCCGATCACCTCAACCGGAGTCTTGAAATACTCCACACAGTCTCGCTCTCATCGAAGTGTTTTACTGAGGCCAACAACCAGAAAAATATATGAAAATTATCTTAAGAGATCATGACATTTGAAACACCAAGATGTCCTTCGAGTTCCCTCACTCAAGGCGCCTATTTAAATATCATTTCCTCAAGAGCAACTTCAAGAAGGTTTCTCAAAGACTCATCACCAAGAGTGACATGGACGGCAATGTTGATGAACCATGGGGCTCCTTAAGTTCTGACTCATGGTAACATTATCAGATGTATTTGTGAAATAGTAAACACGATGTATCAGTAAGAAAATAGCTGTGACAAAGATTCGAACCTGCACACTGGGTACTCCCAAGTATACGCCCTAACCAACTCGACTCAAGAGCAATGCAACTTGAGCATCTGACTCCTCCTCAAGGAGACCTGAAGCTGCCACAGGAGACTAATCAGGGTTTGACACATTGCCGGCATGCACTCTGGCTGTGGTATTGANGAGAGAGAAACTTTGTAACCAAAGATACAAAAATTATAATTATCAGGTAATTCTGATCCATTTTTAAATGTGAGGCAATTACCTACTGCCATATTAAACGTCACCCACAACAGTTCCGATAATAATTTTCAGATTTTAGTAACGCTAACGTACAGGAAATTATTGCAGTCATTCTCAATATGCATATTGAGAATGACTGCAGTAATCTGTTTACTGTGGTGCGTTATTATTTACTCTGATACGTTACTAATGTGTACATACCATAATCATTATACCAGGTCGCCTGTTAATATCAGGTCATCTGGTAACTTCAGGGTCACCAGTAATCTCAGGTCGCATGGTAAACCTGAGTTCAAACTTCATATGAGTCATTTGTTGTCGCAGGAGTTGATCCTTCTTAAAGGGTGTCATAGGGGGGTTCCCCCGACCCGCCCCCCCCCCCTTTCCATGACACATTACTCACAATCATCATGGAAATTTGTGTGAGACTTTCCGCAACTCTTTGGACTACAACCTTGGAAAGACATTATTTTTTAAAAGCTATTGATGTCTTCATGTGAAATACAGATAAATAATTTTAGATTTATGACTTACATTTTCTATGAATCTATACAAAAATCTACAGAGCAAAAAAATACATTAGTTATAAGATTATAATATAGAGTTCATGGACACATACGACAAAATAAAATTTAATTCAGTCTATTCACATTCTTATATTTTAGAATTATACCGAAATGGCTAATATGTTAAATAATTATATTGTATAAAATATCATCACTGGAAACGGAAGTTCGTTAACTTATGCACATAATTTTGCAATAATTCCTCGGTGGGATAGTACTTTTTTCAGGTAGTTAGCTCCGAGGCAGAGCTCGTCTTGCTTAGAATTATTGATTTTCCTCCCGTTGTTTGTTGTTTTAAATTATTTAAATTAATTCTTTTAGTTTGTGTCTGTGACACAAACAGATTTCATAGAACTGAAATGACACGAAAAACACCAAGGAATAATTATGCCAGACTGATATTTAGTGAGAATTTCAGAGCAACCGAAGCATCAGCCAGAGAAATGCGACCACAAACTTCCTACTTTTCAAATAACTTAGCCATTCCTGCCTCGAATATTGCCGGATACCTTGCAAGGAAGGAGAGATTTCTCACGTAGAAGTAATACAGAAACCCTTCTGTACTTTTGGGAAACATTGTACGCTCCCGGTACAACTTATGCACTCTTGGTACAACTTGTGCGCTCCTGGTACAACTTGTGCACTCTTGGCACAACTTGTGCACTCATTGTACACCTATTTGCAAGTGATAGTTTCTCCTGTAATGTTTCTTCCAAGTGTCCACTTGGAGCTGAAACAGTGCCGGGGGTTACCTTGGGGTGTAGTGTTCAGTACTCATGTCTTGCCTGGGTTCGTATCTTAGGCAAGATGGAGGACTTGATGCCGCTCCACCATTCTGTACGTCAGGAAATGGGGCTCAGGATTTAAAATGAATGATCAAGTTCAGAGGCATGTCGGGCATGAGGCTGAAAAAATAACAGTGAACCAAAAATAAACACTAAACAAAAATTGCGCTAAATCTTGATTATGTGTTTTCCTTTGAGGTAAGTGTTCCAACTAGAATGCGATCAAGTTATTCTCCCTTCTCCGAGTTACTCTTCCAAGACTCCCTCTACACAGTTACTGTTCTTTGGCATTCTCTTCACCTAGTTACCGTCCTTCTGGCACTGTCGGATCATATATATATATATATATATATATATATATATATATATATATATATATATATATATATATATATATATATATATATATATATATACACATGAAAATACACAATTTATTATTTTAGCGTTCCAGCTTCCCTTACTGATTGACTGTGTCAATGCTTAGGTTTACTTTTTTACTTTGCTGTTATTTATATTCCCCCCCCCCTAATTACTTCCATCCCCCCCCCCCCAAGCCCAAGGCTCCCGACACCCCGCCCCTCCTCACATCTCTCGACCGAGTTCTGTAATCTGATCACTTCCGTCCGTAAAAGCCTTTTTAACCACATTCCTTATTCACTTAATTATGGACTCTATCCTGTAATATTTTTTTTATAATTAAATTACCAATAACGAAGCACAGCTTTTATGGATGAAACTCAAACAATATATAATAATGGCATCGTAAGATTTTTAATTCAGATTTTCAAAATTTTTGTAAATATGATTACAGGTTTTTGAACTATCGACAAAAGTTCATTACAGTAATCAACTTCAGCGAGAGATTTAAAATTCTAATTTACTGGAACTTTCATTTTTCATACCAAATCTGCTATTCACTTCATTAATAATCAATGGGCTTATTGCTATTTCCTGTAAGTTTCCAATTTGTGTGTTTGTATTTACCTAATTGTACTACCTAAGTGTGCTTGCGGGAGTTGAGCCTTAGCACGTTGGTCCCGTTTTTCAACTGTCAATCAACTGGTGTACATATTCCTGAGCCTATTGCGGTTTGTCATATCTACACGTGAAACTATGTCTGGAGTCTACCTCCATCACATCACTGATGGAGGCAGTGATGTGATGGAGTGGCATTTCATTTGTTAACTATTTTAATACTAAAAAAGTTTTCTAATGTGTCTGTGGCTCATTTGGATATTTAGTTTCCAAACTTGTTTCCTTGTGCGTGGGGCCCCCGTAATAAAATAATGTTTGTATCTACCCTGTTAATTCCTCCGAGAATTTCCTATGTGGTGATCATGTCTCCCAGCGACGAGAGGTTTAGTTCCTGTAATCTTAACTCGTAGCTCATACCCCTCAGCTAGAATACTAGTCTAGTGGCATACTTTAGAAACTTCTCCATTACAGTCTTCTGCTTGACTAGATACGAATTCCTCGCTGGCGCTGCATACCTCACGATTGTTCTGACGTATGTGATATACAAGGTTTTAAATGATTCCTTACACACGTTTCTAAAGGATGTTAATGTGTTGTCCTACCTAGCATTTGTCGATGATATCCCCTTGATGTGGAATTCATGGAACAGGTCCGGGGTGATATTAACCTCCAGATCATTCTCTCTACCTGATTCATAAAGAATTTCAACTCCTAAATTGTACCTCGTATCTGGCCTCCTGCTGCCTACATCTTTTTACTTAAAATTTATCGAGTAACACTCGAATAGGCATTTGTTGGAACATTCTTTCAGTTTCCCAGGTCATCTTGTAGCCTCATGCTGTTCTCCTCGGTTTTAATCCTTCTCATAATTTTAGCATTGTCAGCAAACACTGAGAGGGAGATTCTACGCCTTCTGGAAGACATTTTACGTATATCAGAACCAGTATAGGTCCAAGTACAAAATTCTGTGCCATTCACACCATTACGCCATTCTGAGTCCTCACCCTTCACAGTAACTCGCTGCTTCTTTTTCCTTAGATATTTCCTTGTCCACTGGTGCACTTTATCCGTTATTACAGCCTGTTTATCATACTTCTGTCCTAGCCTCTTATGGGGTTCTGTATCAAGGACTTTCCGACAGTCCAAGAAAACGCAGTCTGTGTACCGTTCTCTTTCTTGTTTTATCTTTGTCACCTGGTCATGGAATTTTATTAAACCTGTGAGGCAAAATTTACCATCTCTGAACCCATGTTGATGGTGTGTCACGAAGTCCCGCCTCTCTAGATGTGCTACTAGGATTTTTCTCACGATCTTCTACATCACCTTGCATGGTATACAAGTTAGGAACACTGGCCTGTAATTCTGTGTCTGTCTGTCGCACTCTTTACATATTGGAACTACATTAGGCGTCTTCCATATTTCTGGTAGATCTCCTGTTTCCAGTGACTTACATAACAAGAAGAATTGCAAGTGCTTCTGCAGGGTCTTTTAGTATCTATGGTGACATTCTATCAGGCCGAACAGCCTTTCTCACATGTAGGTCCAACAGATATCTCCTAACCTCATTTTTGGTAATTTCGAAATCTTCCAAAGCTGCATGGTTTATTGCCATCTCTCCTAGTTCAGGGACTTCTCCTCGTTCTATTGTGAAGACCTCCTGGAATGTCCTGAGTTCTTCATACATCTCATTGTCATTATCTGTGTACCAATCCTCACCTGTTCTCAGCTCCACCACTTGTTCTTTCACTGTTGTTTTCTTCCTGGTGTGACTCTAGACTAGTTTTGGTTCGTTCTTGGCTTTATGTGCCGTTCTTTTCATACTTGTCTATGCTTCTCTTCTCATACCGAGATATTCATTCCTGGCTATCTGGCATTCTGTTATTTCTGTAGTTCCCCCACACCCTTGTATTATTTGCCTCGCTTACTTACTTCCCCGATTAAACTACAGATTCCCCTTTTGTTTTATTATTACCATATCAAATTATTGCCATATCATCCCGACAAAGAACCATAACCATACCTTCCCTTTCTCTCTGAAAATAAAATTAAGAACCTATATCGACGTTTCCAGGTACGGGCAGCCTCACATTTTATCGGGAAATCGGTGTCGTGTACATGCCATCCATCGTCTCCCTAATCCGCCTTGACACTTTACGATGCCCTATATCATATATATTGCTGATAACTATCCAGGTATAGGACTCCCTGCATAAAACATTCTTCTAGGTAATATTGAACACAGCTTTTCCTTGTGTCCTCTCTGGAGTCTAGTAGAGATTAGGGAGACGTAGGGATTAGTTGACATTAGAAAACGGGAGGAGAAATGTACGTAGAAAGAAACAATTGTGGTCTAATATGCAGGAGATTTTTTAGGAAAATGTACTTTGATTTTTGTGTTCTTACGTGGGTCTATTTGAAAGATAGGTCTTCCGCTCATGGACTCCACTACTTTAAGTGCCGGTTGACTGATTCGCTGAAATAAGATCCGTTACCATTTTTATATTTTTATAAAGCTACTAATGAAGTTTGTCACATGACAAACGAATACCGAATAAGTGCGCCCTTAATTCCCTCTGGTCCAGCGGAGTCTTTTTCCCTGTATGACCTTAAGATCGGTACATGCTACCCATGTACTCAATTTGCATTTGGCTCATTTTATATGTATCTCATTATATTATGTCACAATCATGTCTCCACTGTCTATCATCTTATCAAATATATTTCTGGCCATACATTTGATTTGTTTCCAATACGCGTTCGTTACTGACCAAAAATACCACTCTTCAAACACAGGAATTAACACAGTCTCATAGTTTCAGTCCTAAAACCAAGTTCGCAAGAATTCGCATCATTTCTTTCTTCTGCTGCTACTAAAGAATCTTAATTTACATTCCATTGCAAGAGGAAGCGTAAAGGGCAGCTACACTACAACAGCTTACCCAAGTCCCTTGGATCTATTTTACTGCTATATGTCAGATGTGCCCAACTATT
>WNGS01000411.1:7765163-7776806 GCA_020271785.1 Procambarus virginalis
TGTTTAATACAAGGTTTTATACAACTCATCAGACAGTCAATTCGACGAGTACTCCACTTGTTTAAATGCTGAAATGTATATCTTGTAGCTTACCTGGCTACTGAGAGAGGTGAGAGAGAGAGAGAGAGAGAGAGAGAGAGAGAGAGAGAGAGAGAGAGAGAGAGAGAGAGAGAGGAGAGAGAGAGAGAGAGAGAGAGAGAGAGAGAGAGATTATTCTCTATATTATTATTACCATAAACGCATTTGTCGTTTACTAGATATTATGCTGACTTCAATCTAACGTTCTGCTCTTTCTTTATTTTGCCTTCTGGTCATTCCAACGTTTTGTATTTATTATTTAACGTAATTTTAGCTAAAATGGAGGACTTGAAACCACACAATTTTCAAAGTGTGCCACTGTTACTTGTCTCATGTTCATTTGAATAAATTTGTAGACTCAGTTAATATTTCTCCAAATTCATGTCATCATTGAATTTTGTATATCTGTTTACATTAGTCTTGTTTCAAGGTTACTGGTCATTAATAGAATGTGGGCGATTATGATTCTTGAGGTGAATAAGCTTCTCCATTAACAGATCTCACTATTTTATTTTATCAGTAAGCTAGTCCCTCGTCCAGAGAGTTTGAGGAAGGAGGCATTTGATTTAGAAATTCCTAAATCTTGTTAGTTATGTTAGAGTTGTTGGTCTGATTTTACCAACTAGTTTGTCTTGATCAGATAGGTAGACCAGAAGAGTTAGACTAGCTAGTTACTTTAGACTAGTTAGTTATGTTAGACTAGCTTGTTTTGTTAGTCTAGTTAATTTAACCCATTTAGTTCGTTCTCACAAATTGATCTGGCGGGTTATTCTCGAGAATGGAGGCAATTTGAGTTGTATAGGGATGTGTTAGCCCATTAAATTCAATTATGTTACTTAGGCATGGTGAAAAAAAAATTTAGAAATTGTTAATCTGTTGAAGCCTGTTAGTATCCTGGGGCTTGTTAGTTGTTGGATTTTGTAGGTCCTATAATACCTTTTGCCAGTCTCTTGGGAACTGTCGTAGGGCTGCTGATAGGCGATCACATAATGAAAAACTTGTTCTGATTATCTAAAAAAAACTATAATGATTTTTCTCTTATTCGAACTACCATGAAGATTATAGAAATCTTTGGCAGTAAATTGTGTTCCAGATATCTGTTGCAACTTCCTTATCCTCCAACCTTAACATATGCCGTGTTTGCAGCATTAAGATGACAAAAAGCAAATACCCTCAACATTGACTTACAATTTACTTCTCAGTGCTTTTTTCTTGCAACATCTTAAAATGGGAGGTCTCCAAAAACCTTTTAATTAAGAGGGGAAGAGGAAGCCCTGAGACGCACTTGAAACTTTAGATAGAAGGGGAAAAAATGGAGAGCTAAATATCTGTGGAGGGAAGATTACGTAATACGAACGTGTTTTTGCTGACGGTTCTCACGCGGTGCACGGTAAAGCACTCACAGTGAAGGCATCGGGAAAGTATTTGCGTTTCAACTCACTCGTGGATGTGGAGTCATTACAGGAGACCGAGAGAGACCGGATGGTATTTATCCTTCTTTCCCCTGGATATTTTGGAAAAATTCTTTCCACTTAGGTAAAAACCCACACAGGTAAAAACCCAGGTGGGTTTTAACCCACACTATTTCCTCAACGAGAACTGAACGCGAGACTACTAGGTTGCTAGGCACATACGATTATTCCAGCACCTTCATGTAATGTTCTGTTCTAAATTGCAAGCAAAAAAAGAAACTGCATAATATGCTCGCCTCTTCCAAGGACTTGGATTAACATTAGTGTTCTCTACCTTGGAGCAGCGATTTAGAGCGGTCTCTTGAGATTGTTCCTCCTCATGGTGCCATGATCGGGGGGCGACGACCCCAGCCAGGGCCTCGAGGACGGAGACCCCTCACTTGGAGTACGTGCTCCACACTAACAAGCAGCAGCAGTGGAAAAATATGAAAGCCAAAAAATGTAATGTGAATCAAATCTTACGCTACATTCGTAACTGATATATGCAAGTAATTACAGCTGTAGATGGACTGAACAGGCGTACGAACCGCGAGGAGAAGAAGTAGAATGGAAACTGCAGAGGGCCTATTAGCCCATACGAGGCAGCTCAAAGTTATATCCAAGTCAAATGTCTGACAATTATCATGGAGATAATTATATTGGCAAACACCTAACATATAAGGCGAAAAATGTCAAAAGATAATATGAGAGTGTAGAGCAGACAGGAAAAGAAGAAAAAGGAAAAGGTAAAAACGAACTAAAATCAACAATTAAAATTTTCATCGTGAAAGACTCGCAAAATTTAGTAAGGTATTTCCAATAACTCCCAATTATTTTTAATGGGAAATATTTCGCAAAGAAAACACTTCAATGAGATTTAAAAAAAAGTGGTAAAAGTTACTAAAACATACGAAAATATTATGTATGATTACTTTCCAAAAGTCATAATGAGCAGGACGCTGCCGGCTCATCGTTCAGAAGATAGTTCTGGATTATATGATTTACCTTGGCTATTCATCTTAATAATCCATCACTCTCTAGCTTCAAATAATTTAATTAACCGCTATCGCCCTGAACTTGTCTGAGTATTTTATAATCATGAATGTAGGAATTATTATTTTTTGGTGCATGTGTGTGTGTGTGTGTGTGTGTGTGTGTGTGTGTTGTGTGGTGTGTGTGTGTGTGTGTGTGTGTGTGTGTGTGTGTGTGTGTGTACTCACCTATTTGTGCTTGAGGGGTTTGAGTTTCTGCTCTTTGGTCCCGCCTCTGAACTGTCAATTGATGAGCTGGTTCTGACCTTTTTTTTGGCTCAATCATATACACATTAGAAACTGTTTATGAAGTCAGCCTCCACCACACAACTTCCTAATGTATTCCATTTATTAACTACTCTGAGAGTAAATATTTTTTTTCTCTAATGTCTCTCTGGCTCATTTGGGTACTGTTTCATCGTGTGTTCCTTGTTCGAGTACCATCCGTATAATATAATGTCTTTGTCTACCCAAGTAGGCCTGGTCGACGACCGGAGGTCTGGTCGACGACCGGAGGCCTGGTCGACGACCGGACCGCGGAGACGCTAAGCCCCGGAAGCACCTCAAGATAACCCTATCAATTCTTCTGAGAATTGTGTATGTTGTAATTATGACGTGTGTGCTTGTGTGTGCTTGTGTGTGCATGTGTGTGCATGTGTGTGCTTGTGCGTACTCGCCTATTTGTGCCTGCAGGACCCTGCAGAATAAGCTCTTGGACCCAGCCCTTCTAGCCATCAATTGCTTAAAGCAATGACTTCTGCCCTGTTTTCCAATCATAACTACTATTATAATTTTGAAATAATTTACTTACTCAACCTGCTCATTTAGCACATTCCACTTTCTGACTATTCTTACGCTAAATTATAACTTTCTAACGTCTTTATAACTGATTTGCTTCTCAAGCTTCATGCTATGCCCCTTGTTCTATTGGTATTCAATATGAACAAGTACTCTAGCTCCACCCTGTCCATCCCCCTACTATTTTATACGACTGTGACACCATACACACACGAGGGGAGAGTTGTGTAACACTATACACACACGAGGGAAGAGTTGTGTGACACTATACACAACCGAGGGAAGAGTTGTGTGTCACTATACACACACGAGGGAAGAGTTGTGTGACACTATACACACACGAGGGAAGAGTTGTGTGACACTATACACACACGAGGGAAGAGTTGTGTGACACTATACACACACGAGGGGAGAGTTGTGTGACACTATACACACACGAGGGAAGAGTTGTGTGACACCATACACACACGAGGGAAGAGTTGTATGACACTATACACACACGAGGGAAGAGTTGTGTGACACTAAACACACACGAGGGAAGAGTTGTGTGACACTATACACACACGAAGGGTGAGGGATATGTGACGCTTCACATACAAGAGCAAACTTTCGTGATGGTCGCAGTTGTATAAACACAAACTCTGTCACCAGTTCCAGTGTCAACAAGAAGAGTTTTTGTTGAAGTGGAAAACTTTGTTCACACACACACACACACACACACACACACACACACACACACACACACACACACACACACACACACACACACACACGCCCATGTCACACATGGGTTCAGAGATGGCAAGTCCTGCCTCACAGGGCTAATTGAATTCTACGACCAGGCAACAAAAATCAGGCAAGAAAGAGAAGGGTGGGCAGACTACATATTTTTGGCTTGTCAAGAAGCCTTTGATACAGTACCACACAAGAGGCTAGTGAAAAAGCTGGAGATGCAGGCTGGAGTGAAAGGGAAGGTACTTCGTTGGATAAGGGAGTACCTAAGTAACAGAAGACCACGAGTCACTGTGAGGGGTGAGGTCTCAGATTGGCGTGACGTCAAAAGTGGAGTCCCGCAGGGGTCAATCCTTGGACCTATACTTTTTCTGATATATGTAAATGGTCTCCCAGAGGGTATAGAATCGTTTCTCTCAATGTTTGCTGATGATGCAAAAATTATGAGGATTGAAACAGAGGACGATAGTAGGAGGCAACAGGACGACCTAGACAGACTGAATGAATGGTCCAACAAATGGCTGCTAAAGTGTAACCTGAGTAAATGCAAAGTAATGAAACTAGGCTGTGGAAACAGAAGGACAGACACAAGATACAGAATAGGAGATGAAGTACTTAAGGAAACGGAAAGAGAGAAAGATCTAGGAATTGATATCACACAAAACCTGTCTCCTGAAGCCCACATAAAGAGAATTACGTCTGCGGCATATGTGAGGCTGGCTAACATCAGAACAGCCTTCAGGAACCTGTGTAAGGAATCGTTTAGAATCTTGTACACCACATACGTAAGACCAATCCTGGAGTATGCGGCCCCAGCATGGAGCCCGTACCTTGTCAAGCACAAGACGAAGCTGGAAAAAGTTCAGAGGTATGCCACTAGACTAGTCCCAGAACTAAGAGGCATGAGTTACGAGGAAAGGCTGCGAGAAATGCACCTTACGACACTGGAAGACAGAAGAGTGAGGGGAGACATGATCACTACCTACAAAATCCTCAGGGGAATTGACAGGGTAGACAAGGATAAACTATTCGACACTGGCGGTACGCGAACAAGGGGACACAGGTGGACACTGAGTACCCAAATGAGCCACAGGAACCTTAGAAAGAACTTTTTCAGTGTCAGAGTAGTTAACAGGTGGAATGCATTAGGCAGAGATGTGGTGGAGGCTGACTCCATACACAGTTTTAAATGTAGATATGATAGAGTCAAGTAGGCTCAGGAATCTGAACACCAGTTGATTGACAGTTGAGAGGCGGGACCAAAGAGTCAGAGCTCAACCCCGCAAACACAACTAGGTGAGTACACAAAGATACTGAGGGAATAGATAAGGTGGATAAGGCTAGTCTCTTGAGACAGAGCCAGGACATGACGACACAGGTGGAAACTGGAAGGACAAATTAGCCGAACAATTCATGTCCTACTTAAATGCTCCGAATCTTTACATATTTAAAATTCTGTCCATTGAAGTTGTTCTAGATGTAAATTAATGATATTGCATTTGCATTGCAATTCACATTAAAGCGACAATTGCAATACATGCAACTATACCTGCAATTATTTGCAATACATGCAACGTGTGTGTGTGTGTGTAGATAGCTTTTCATTTCCAACTCCCCTTCTAGGAAGAATGCATATATGAGTTGGATTCCTCCTTTATCACCACGAATTCTATGGCTGCCTCTCCGAGGATCAACATCCCCGAGGCCCCGGTCTCCCACTAGGTTTCTGGTTAGGAGGTCCGATCAACCAGGCTGTTAGAAGCAGCTGCTCCTCGACAGCAAACCGATAATATATTTTTAAAATCTTTAGCAAAAAAAAAAATCCCAGTTCAAATACCGTGACCTGAGAATGTCCAACAACCAAGACTTCACTTTCTTTAAGACCTCCATTCGTTGCCTTATATTTCGGACGAACGGTTTCCTCCTTTGAACACTGGTTCTCCAATGCCGGGAACACATTGGAGGGTCTCAATGGAGATATATTTGGTTTCATTACGGTTTTCTGAAGACAATTCTTTACAAAACTCCGGGTTGAACGATTTCTTAATGCTGCTTTGCCGTTTCCTCTCGTCGCGACACACATTCTTGAACTGCTTCATCATTTCTCGAAATCCTTCAATCTCGGCTCTCGGGGAAGCACACAGATCCTACAATTCCTGTGTTACACTCGACGGCATCTTCAATTATCTAAAACAAACCGTATAACGAGAGTACGAATTGAGAGGACCCGCGCTGCTGCAGATGACAAGTATATATATATATGTTATTATTATTGATATTAATAATAATAATGAAGGTGAAGGAAAGAGGTAATTCATGTGTCAGTGTATTAAAACCAAATTTTTAGATGTCACGTACGTCCTTTATCATGGTGTTGTAAACAATCTTGTGAACAACATTCGAAGAGTTGCGTTAATGTCTGGCGGAGCGCCTCACGTTAATGTCTGGCGGAGCGCCTCACGTTAATGTCTGGCGGAGCACCTCACGTTAATGTCTGGCGGAACACCTCATGTTAATGCCTGGCGGAGCGCCTCATGTTAACGTCTGGCGGAGCACCTCACGTTAATGTCTGGCGGAGCACCTCACGTTAATGTCTGGCGGAGCGCCTTACGTTAATGTCTGGCGGAGCCCCTCACGTTAATGTCTGGCGGAGCACCTCACGTTAATGTCTGGCGGAGCGCCTCACGTTAATGTCTGGCGGAGCACCTCACGTTAATGTCTGGCGGAGCGCCTCACGTTAATGTCTGGCGGAGCGCCTCACGTTAATGTCTGGCGGAGCGCCTCATGTTAATGTCTGGCAGAGCATCT
The DNA here is from genome assembly GCA_020271785.1 of Procambarus virginalis. Classification (NCBI taxonomy): domain Eukaryota; kingdom Metazoa; phylum Arthropoda; class Malacostraca; order Decapoda; family Cambaridae; genus Procambarus; species Procambarus virginalis. The sequence goes on from WNGS01000411.1 coordinate 7,772,062, forward strand.
CACGTTAATGTCTGGCGGAGCGCCTCACGTTAATGTCTAGCAGTATTATCCCCACGCTGAACACCTCAAGGTCTGTGCTTATATGAACGAATGAGATTAATTAACCTTAATTTAGAATCATTTTACGGTTAATCGGATCTACTTTTAGTAAAAATTATTTTGCCCTTAACTGTCTCTATAGAATCTTATTACCCCTTTCTATTAGGTGTCTCTTTGATATTCGAGCAGTTATATACAACTCATTTATTAAAATCCATCATATGATTGAAATCCCGAAAACAGCGGAATCGTATTTAACTTCTGAAATATAAAAGACGGAGACGACTAATAAAAGGGATAATTATAGATTCAATAGAGAAAGTTCAGGGCAAAATAACTTTTAGTGAAAATAGATCCGATTAACAGAAAAATTATACTAAATTAAGGTGAATTAACTAATCTCATTGTAAACATTGCCTTCAGCACCATAATAAAGGATGTAGGTGTCATCCGAAAATTTGGTTATAATACACTGACACAGGAATCAAGTCTTTCCTTCACCTTCATACAATACTATGCAATTGTAGTAAGTTTCTCAATAATATTAATATCAATAATAACAATAATAATATGTTATACGAGGCAAGAGTTGCTTTTGTGCTCGTGTCGTGATAATTTACATATATAATGTCGACAAGTTTTCCCTTGTAACATATTCAGTACTCGCTTTATATTTCAAGAATTTTCATATATATATCGAGCAATTTCAGTCTAATGAAAATATTTTAAAATTCATAAAGTTTTCACAACTGCTCACTAAACAACGTGAGTCATGTCTGACACCTAAAATAATTTTGCAACCCACACTTGGTATCATTTCAGAAGTAATGTTCTGGATATGAGCAATGTAATTTGAGTAATACCGGAACCTCACTGCACTCTGCATGATATTTTATCTATTGAGCTTAAATAATTTTTGTGGTACATCTCATTACCATTTTTATATTTCTGTGTTTAAATGAAAATTTACACGTTCACGGCTGCTAGTAACACCTACACTATTGTGACCAGCTCAGGTAGACGACACCTTGTACTTTAACTTCAGTTTTCGATGCCAGATCTTGACTTTACATCATTTTAAAGTAGTTGCATTCACACGGGACCTGCCTATTAAGAGCCAACATTCCTGCTGCGGTGCTCCTTTATTTTAAAGTTCTTAAGAAGATGACAGCCAACTAATTGCGATATCTGGTAGTCAAGAAAGGCACTTGCGACCCTCGATATAGTCATATTTACGGTCCTGAGTAAAAAATGTCACGGGATAGTTGTTCATTAAGAAGAAATCAGTAACCATGATAAGTGATAATTCTTAAGTAACAATTTATTGAATAAAAACGAGAGTTCCTTCTCGCATGACGACAGTATAAAATGAAAGGAATGTGAATGAAGTCACAGGAGACGCCGTATCATTAAAATAGATGGAAAGCCAAACTTATATGAGAGTATAAGTTTTAGAGAAGTCCATGCACTGGTGGAGTGTCAAGAGATGAGGATCCTGTCTTACGTGGAAACTTATCCTCAACACTTTTATGGCTCGAGAGGGAACGTAAAACTGACGTTCAGTGAGAGGGAATGTGTGAAAAGTTGTTCAAGGAGGATTCCTCGAGCTGAATAATATTGAATCATTATAGTATAATATAACTTTTTCTTTCCTGTATTCGGGTTTGAGTGTTCTTCTACTCTTCTAGTGCAGTCTGTAGCCAAGCTTGTTTCGTAATAACTTGCTCGGTTAGGCTGTTTCTATCAACTGGCAGCAAGCCAACATATACACTACTTCTTAAAAGTGGGCGAGGCTTCTTTCCCCAAGCATCTGGCATCCAACTTCGGACAGATATACTTTTACATATTTACTTGATGTGGTACCCAGCAGTGGCCAGGTCGACCCTATACCCAGGCCTCACTTATTCCATCTCAGTTATTCCTTTAAACCCCACCCTCCCTATCCTCACCCAAACACACACACACACACACACACACACACACACACACACACACACACACACACACACACACACACACACACACACACACACTTCTCATCTCTTCCAAAATATACCCTCATCACTGTATCCATTTTCACAACACAATGACCATCACTGTAAACATCTTCACACCATACCCATATCCCCTTAAAAACACCCTCCCCGTCTCCACTCACACATAGCCTCCGAACTACACCAAAGTCACCTTAATCATTTTAACTACACACTATCTACATCACTGAAGTCAAAAGGTTGTGCAAAGAACACAAACCTGTCAGCTAAACATTTCGTTTACACATCAATATCTTCCAACCTTGGACAGACAGGGATGCAAGACCCAAACTTCATAAAATGTTCCAAGAGATCATTAGGTGTCAACCACACTTCCGGGGTAGTAAACATTTCCCTCAAATGTTCATAGCTCATAGCTGAGAAGATAGAGCCTCTGCCTTACACGGGTGGTGTCCATGGTTCGAATCTCCTAGAGCTCAGGTGAATGAAACATACATAAAGTGTTCCATGTGTACGTAAGGTGTTCCGTGTATGTAAGGTGTTCCTGAAATACAAAACATCTTCCAGGGGAACATAGGTTGTTCCAAGTATACACAGTTTCAAGAGCACACAGGGTATTGTAAGTGTACAAAAGGTTGTTCCATGAGCACACAAGACATAGTGCCTCCCAATTACTGCACCGCAACATAATACAAACATTAAGAGAGTTAATGGGTAGCATGACTTCATACACCGAGAAGCTATCCCGCTTATCTGTGTGTGTATACACATACACAGTTCCCTGGGGTCCTGTATTATAGAGTACACTAAGGAATACTTACCGGTTAGTAAGCTCCTCTGGTGGTATTAATAACCCTCGAACGGTTTATAGGCCTTTATAACTCTCCAGCGGTTAATAAGCCTTAAAACCCTCCCATAGTTAATTTACCTTAATTACCCTCCCGCAGTTAACAGGCTCTAATAACCCTCCATCTGTTAATAAACCCCATTAACTCTCCAGCGGGTTATAGAACCTAAGCCCAACACCAGACTAAATTGGCAGCCGGAGAATACAATTTTACCTAAGAATGCGCGAGTAACTCTTTCAAAAGCGAGTTGCAGTTCAGGAGGGATGAAAATGAACGCTGAACCATGGCTTGGTGGAGAGCGGATTGGGCGGAAAAGAAGTAGGGGGAATGGGATGAATGAGATGAAAGGTAAGAACAAAGAGAGAGGTGAGAGGAAAAGAACTCGTGGAAGTGGAAGGGGGGTCCGGGGACTCGAGTCGTGCCTGGAGCAAGAGTAGGTGCGTTTCTAGTGAGGGGTGAGCATTAAACACAGGGTTAACAGCACGCTGTAACTGAACGCTGGTGCTAAAATCTTTTTTTGTTATTTTTTTCCAACACAGTGTATATGGGACTGTATTATTGCTAGTCAGTGTCAGCACACACATACACACACACATACACACATACACACACACGCACACACACCACACACACACACACACACACACACACACACACACACACACACACACACACACACATCCGGAGGCTTCAGGAGTCTGCACACAGGTTGATTGACAGTTATGAGGTGGGGCCAAAGAGCCAAAGCTCAACCCCTGCAAGCACAATTAGGCGATTAAACACACACGCACGCATCAAGAACCATTAATCTTAATATCATGTATAAAGAGCCCCTCATTAACCTAAATGGCATAATAACATGAATGCAGAGGAAAAGTAATTAGGAAAGCATGCTTTCAATCTATCGAAAAAGGCAGAGCATGAAGGGCTCTAATTAAACTTAAATATAATACGAAAAACAATCAATTCTATATGAAAACGTTGAGATTCTGCATTAAGAAAAGATTAACAAAGTTTTGTAATAGGATATAGTTGATTGAAAGTCACTATCGTACAGGAGCATCACAGAGGCAAAGTCTCCAAAGTTTTGAAGCGAAGGTTAATAAAAAACATAGGTTGAATACATCAGAATTGCCTCTATACTTTCACAACTTTTAGGTTATGATGTTCTCACGTATTTTGAAATATATATAAACGATTACTGACACAACTGATGGTATAATAAGCTCTTTACTTGCACATAAACATACCTTAAAAATAAACTACGTGAACAATAGACGACGTTAAGTATTAGAAGTAACCGTCGATATTGAAAATCGTTGGCAGCTCAGAAGTAGTCCAGACGTGATGGGTTATATCGGTTTAGATGCTTCTTTAAGAATAGAAAGTCACTCTGTGAAGTTTATGCGATACATATCCCCTAATGCGAGTCTTCTTGAGCAGCTAGTTGTCTGAATGTCAGCATTCAAATAGTCAAGATAATGAGAAATGCAGAATTTATACAGAAGCACGTGGGAACTGCAGGAATTATACTGAAGTTTGTCGAAAATTCACGAACTAATACTGAAGCTCGTCGGAGCTGTATGAGTTATGCTGAAGCTCGTCGAGAGCTGTATGAGTTATGCTGAAGCTCGTCGGAGCTGTATGAGTTATGCTGAGCTCGTCGGAGCTGTATGAATATACTAAACTTGCGGCAACTGCATGAAGCAAATATATTTGATAACTTACAAGCATACAAAAATGTCAGAAATGTAAAAATAATTGAGGTTAGGTAAATATCTTTGAAATCTTTAAAACCCTATAATCATACCCGCCCCTTGGTTCATGGTGTAAAAAAAAGAGGAACGCTTTTTAAGCGTATGTG
>WNGS01000411.1:7782413-7801101 GCA_020271785.1 Procambarus virginalis
TCGAGCGTCCGGAGCGTAATTATGGAAGAGATCAGTCCTGGGATTACACAGCTTCCTGCACCACTCTCACTACCCAGCGATATATTACATTAATATATATATATATATATATATATATATATATATATATATATATATATATATATATATATATATATATATATATATGTATATATACGCAATTGACGATCACTAAACACTGATCATTTGTATGCGAAAAATCCACAGAGAAATGGGAAAGCGAGATGAACGTTTCGGCCGATCTGGGCCTTTGTCAACACCTGACTACACTTTGTCAGGTGTTGACATAGGCCTAGATCGGCCGAAACGTTCATCTCTCTTTCCCATTTCTCTGTGGATTTTCCGCATATATATATATATATATATATTATATATATATATATATATATATATATATATATATATATATATATATATATACATAACTTTAAAACACTAATAGAGACTTTCACAGAGCATCCCGAAGTGCGAGAGTTTCTTCTAAGGAAACTGAGTATTATCATATGACCTGCGTTTGGGGCTCCATGAAAATTGCTTGAAATTAATAGTTTTAAAAACACACGTTTGTAAAATGAAACGAAACTTTTTAATATTTAATAACTGAAAATAATAATTCACTGTGTCGGAGGACAGGAAGCCAGAGTGCATTCATATACGTTTGGCTTATCTACACACCCACACATTTTTACTCACACACATACACACACAACAATCAGGGGTCTGGTAGCTGAGTGGAGAGCGCGCAGGACTCGTAATTCTGTGGTCCGGGGTCGGTTCCCGGATCAGGCAGAAACAAATGGGCAAAGTTTCTTTCACCCTGAATGCCCCTGTTACCTAGCAGTAAATTGGTACCTGGGAGTTACACAGCTGTTACGGAGCTGCTTCCTGGGTGTGTGTGTGGAAAACATTAGTTAATTAGTAGTTAGAAACAGTTGATTGACAGTTGAGAGGCGGGCCGAAAGAGCAAAGCTCAATCCCCGCAAGCAACTCAACTGGGTAAATACACACACACACACACACACACAACACACACACACACACACACACACACACACACACACACAGTGAGTACCCAAATGAGCCACAGGGACGTTAGAAATATCTTTTTTCAGTATCAGCGTAGTTAACAGATGGAATGCATTAGGCAGTGATGTGGTGGAGGCTGACTCCATACACAGTTTCAGATGTAGATATGATAGAGCCCAGAAGGCTCAGAAATCTGTACACCAGTTGATTGACGGTTGAGAGGCGAAACCAAAGAGCCAGAGGTCATCCACCAAAACACAACTAAGTGGGTACAACTTGGTGAGTACACACACACAACACACACACATCAGCATGTGCTACACTTCCAGTCTGTACACAGGCTTCATGAGATCCACTCTTAAGTAAGCTGCTTCGGCACTGAAAGTCATTATTAAAAGTAAAATTTTGTATTATAAGCAAATTTGAATATATTTGTTAAAGCCAATAAATGGAATAGTTTTAAATATGCATAACAACCTCAACGCGAGGTAATGCATTTTCACTCTTTTTTCCGGCAAGGCTCTCTAAGTGCCCATTATGGCATGCATCACAATGGTGTGTTCAGGAAAGACCCAAACAATTAAAACATTGGAAATAAACAAGAACACAGATTCTGGTGATTTTTTTCATTGTGTCCCTTCCAAAGGCTGCCATCTAATTATGAGGTACCGTGTGATCGCGGGTTAAGTCAATACGAGCTAAAGACATGCTCTGAAGTGATCAGCATGTGACTCGTAAAATTAAAATGTTGAAATCCGTTGGCAAAACAAAATGTCAGTGACCTTTAAGGCCGTAAAACCTAATTAATTCATTATGACCGTTCGTTTTGTCTAAGAGTACGACTCAAATGTATCAAGGCGCTATTAGGAACATCTCCTCGAGACAAACTACGTTCCTTGCATGTTCTACAGTAGCAAGTGTGCGTATGTGAAGCTTTGTCTCTAAAAGGTGAATAGAGTTTATGAAGTCTCAATAGGCCTGCATCCCTTGTTCCAAATGCTGCGATAACATGGTTATGCAGCGTGTGAAAGCTCGCGTGTGACCTGCATCCGTGAGATCTGGTGAAGGAATGTTGCAGGGGCTGTGTTAGTGTCTTGTCGGGAGGTTGAGATGTGATGCGCATCTCTAGCTGCAGGAATATGGTCCACCTACCACAAGGTGAGACGGGGACCTCTCCCGGACAGTCTATCGCACGAGTGTCTCTCTTTTTTCCTGATTGACTATTCTCATTCCTATATGAAGCAGGAAGAGTGTTTCCTTTGCCTGTCATTCACAGCTTTCATGGATATGCAAATAAACTTACAGCGTTAATGGTTTTATATGGGGGCTTTCTTAGGTACGCCATTTCTTTGACGTCTACATTATGGAGAGTTAGACGCAATATACTTCTTTTATTTTCAGTCTGATACACGTTCTATACATATTGTTTCAATCATTTCGAGCTTTAAACAATTGAAAGTAATTCCAACTTAAAATTATATCGTGAGTTTGTTTTGAAGCTATAATTGTGTTTAAATAAAAATATTTGAATGAAATGGTGAAAAGCATAATTTTCCCTTTACCGTAATGCAAGCGGAAAATTTTTAGCTTCGTCCCTAGACACAGAATCGATGGAAACAAACTCCATCCTCACTCTTGAAGGAATGTAGGTTTGAGTACTCCCTTTGCAGATACTAACAGGTACGAACTGATAAGCCGGTAAACAAACACAGGCTGCAAATTACTTCAAGCCCTACCTGCAAGACCGTGGTATGATGATCTCTTTGAATTCAAGCGACCCAGACGAGCCTATGTTCGTTCCATACCCAAGACCATTCCTTAGGTCAGTTTTGGTGAGGCTAGCCTCAAGCGTCTGGCTTCCAACTTTGGACAAAATTCAGATAAACAAACTGAGTCATTCTCTCTTATATGTTTAGATATGTGGAGGGATCCCCCGCGGTCCTCGGGATAGTCTGTTTCCACATTCAACTCTCATCTTTCCCCCTCTCCCCACACCCCCCTGCATCCTCCAGCTTCTCTCCCCCTCCACCATTTCCCCCGTTCAACTCTCTCCTCCCAACTTCTGTCCTATATCCCCGATTTACATTCTTCTCCCAACCCTCCCACTTTCCCCTCTAACCTCAAACAGATAGACAATTCATTTTATATACAAAATAAATCGTGAAAATTAACAAGTATTTTTTTTTAATACATTAGGTACATCTGCATTAGTGCAGCTACCCTAGACTATACGAAGTGGAGTACAGTGTGTCAAAAAAGCTAACTACGTGATGCTAAAAAATCCCATCACACAGGATGGTTAGTCATACAGAGGCATGTGATAGGCAGTCTGCACTGGCAGACTCCGGAGGCTAAAATGCTGCAGTAACTAAACACTCTACGGACAACACACACCGACTTCATGAAAATCCCACGGAGGGAGTAAGGGGGAATTTCCCACAGGGGTTGCAGGTTATTTCTTATACAGCATTTAACTTGGGCTTACCACGACCAGCCACTGTCCGTCCCGCGCCTCAGGGTATTCACTAGTACAAATTTGGGTAAGGTTTGCCCCTGGTGTCTGGCCCCCTCAATTTTGCACATGTAAACAGATATTCTTTCTTATATACACACACATACATATTTGTCAGAAAGAGAGAATTTCAAATTATTCCTGAGTTCTTGTTAAACTTTTTTCCCTTCCGTTTAATTGATGGTCTCAGTTGCTGATGGCTCAAAGAGTCATTAATGTGGAAACTGTCCAAACCCCTCAGTTCATTAGCGTTGTGAAAGTCACTTTTAATTAATTTCACTTTTCGTGTGTTTTAGGTCTTATTGTCTTTGGATAACTATTGAAAATTTGTGTCAGCTTTTTGGTTTTGATGCAGTATTTTGGATAATATATTAGCTTCAATTACCTGCATCGATGACCAAACCACTCATCAGAAGATGGAGAAACGTACACGTTTCGGTCCGTCCTGGACCATTATCAAGTCGATTGGATAATGACAATATATATATATATATATATATATATATATATATATATATATATATATATATATATATATATATATATATAAGGAAACACAATTGGGTGATATATTTATAAAAATAATTTTGAGGCAATGGAGTGACTCAAACATGCATTCTGGTGAATCCCAGAGTCGTGTCCCTAACCAACTCAACCTCGATGATGGTACAAAAGCCGACCAACCTGGAACTCTACTGAATTCACTGGTAGGTTCTGGAGGCTCCAAACCGTAGCCCAACCAAGGTTTTTGCAGTCGACCCGACCAGTCTGGCCTATGGTGTGGTGTTCACACCCTTACGCCACACTTAAATCACTAATAAGTTACAATGGCGTGATATATAAATGAAAATTAATGATTCTCATTTATAAAAAAAATTGTTGCGACTCGGGAAATAGACGTGTTGTCCCGTTTTCTATTCATTGGTCCTACGTTAGGTTAGGTTCGGTACTTTACTACAACAGTTTAGTGATCAAAATCATCTAACAAAAGAAACCTTTGGAATATCGGGCTCTTTGGATGACTGACAGAACCTTATAAGAGCTGAACCATTTGTGCAACATTATGTGATGAATTCGGATTGGATGTTGTTAAGTGATGAATTTCCCACTGCATCATGAGAAGATGAGTTTCCTGTAAGCAAAAACAACCGTTCTCATCTTACAGAATTAATTAGTGTATTTCAGTCACCATTTATATCACGTGTGATATGCTCAGTCCTTCACAATCATTCAAACTTTGTTGACGATATTTTGCTCTCGTCTGTCCGTGACTGTTTTTTTCTGGCCGCGACTGATAGTCGTCCTTCATCAGTGAACAATTCAACGTTATTTAACATTGATTTGCTATTTTTGGCAGTAAGTTTGTCATGTAAATTATATAAATATAACAGCAGTAACCGCTACTGGAAAGACTTGAGTTTAGTCTATGTTTCCCACTTAATAGAGAAAAGTTTTTTGGGGACTGGTTTGTTTGATTACGGTACTTAAGTAGAATATGAAAGTTAAATGAGTTTATGATGGAGCATTTACAGCTCAATGATTATATGTATGGAGCAAGAGACATGAGTGAGCCCAGTGCATGCACCATGCATCAATATGTCAATCACACCCATTCCCCAACGCTCTGTCTCTCTGACTTGCTCGTGCCAACTGTAACTTTATCGGATCCTCTTGATCCTCCGTATCTAGACTATAGGTCGCACTCATTTCGTAATTCCCACTGTATTCTTTCCTGTAACGGCCTCTTGGGGTGTGGGTGACCTGGCTCTGTATGTGTATCCTCTGTTGTATTTGTATATGACACAGTTTATTCCTTCGTTTCTTATTGACTTTTTGAGATTCAACAAATTATTGCAATTTGCTTCACCGTGACTCAGTAGTGGGGTTCTGTACTCTACCCTTGATGGATGATGAACACTGCAGTAACTCAGATTCCTGTGTTATTTCACACTGTTTTGGTTTATTTTGTTTCTGTAAAGTCGACTGAATTCGTCAGGTCATCCTGGCTCCATCCTGGTATGAGTGCCGAGGAGACGGAGCTCAATAGTTTGATGGTGGTTGTAAAAGAGATTGAAATGCCTAAATATCCTATAAAGGACGCCGTAAAAGCAGGACCATCAATCTTCTTCCTAAAATATATTACTATCGAAATTGACATTTTGTTTTCCCCCCTTCGATAATTTTTAATTCAATTTTGATTTACTGCTTTGTATATCTCACAGCCAGTCATTAAGATTTTGACGTTCATGAGCTTCACGAGTATTTATGAACGCACTTACATTCACCCACTTGCACCGGTCTTATAGCTAACATATGCGGAAAGGCATTCACATCTGTATATATTTCCGAAAACACTTTATACGTGATGGATTCGATCCCGGTCTGCCAGGGTCTCCATACCCCCGGTAGTTCAGTGCTGTAACCACTCAGCCAGCGACTGTCTACAAATATTTGGAAGTCGTGAGGTCTATATGCAACCAACAACACTCGTGGCTTTATTGGGCACAGATTTGCATCAAATCACTGCAACATGCTAGGGCCGCATGAGCATCAAGTGCATAATGCTTGAATGTTCCTCAAGTCAATATACATCCTAAGACACTTGACTCCTAAAGGATTCGAACCCTGTCAGCCAGGGGTCTCCATGGCTGACTGGGTTCATCAATGCATAGCCATCAATGAAACATGCCAACCCATGCAACAGCCATGCTTGAAAAAGCATGGCTGGAAAGTGGGTTTAAAAATATTAAAGTCCAATCTGATTAACGAATCAACTACAGAGAATTGGCTGAAAGCAAAAAGGTGATTCCTGGATTCATAGTGAACACATGTCACATAGGAAGTAACTTTCCCAGCCCGTCCCCATCAACTAAAGACAAATGTTCATTAATCCAGCTGCTAAACCCCCTGTCTATGATTGAAAAACCGTCTACACACAACTCACAACTTATGACTTATGAATATTCCTTGAATAGTGCTCTCCTGACGACCTCTGTTCGAATGAAAACTTTGTAAATGCTTCGCCTACCACTTCAAAATACAAATAATCGCCAACAGACCTAAACACCTATCCTAACCTAGAATATGACTAACTATGCAAAGAACTGTAACATATAATATTTATTTATATGAAAACCCATTTTTGCACAATACATTGAAATTTATGAATGCTTCTTGTGGGACGGCCGCCGCTTTAACGTGCTTTGCCTGTAGTGAGGGTAAATTTATCTTGTGCTCATTTCCGAACGGAAAGAAATTCCAATATAATTTGGATTAAACGGGGTAACAATTTACCATACTGTTGGAGTTTGCATCTTCAGATTCTTTCTCTACACATAAGACGACAATCTCTAGAACTAGAACAAAACTAGAACTCTAGAACAGACGAATCTAGCTATGTTATAAGTTCGTTGAAATCCACGCATCAAATAAAATTAAAAATAGAATAGTGGTATTAATTTGACACCTTTAATTGTGTAAACACTTGTGAGGTTAGACACCTGTGGCCGGGTTCAACAGTTATCGCGACACCAGGATAGCGAGTTTCCCCACCCGCGGCTGGCAGAGGCCAAGCCTCATAATCCCTGACTGAATAGACGATCAAGTGCGTTTGTGTGCTAATGAATAGGGGAGCGTGATGATGTTGTGACCCGGTTACCTGTACGGAAATACTCTTCCCCTCGCCCCACATATTCTAGAGGCTGTGTTGGAGAACGTGTAGTGCTGCCCACATATCTGAAATAATGTATCTAGCCTCCACATATTTCCACATGACGTTTTTAGAGCGTGTAGTACAGCACACATACCAGAATTACGCTTTCTAGCCTCACATATTTTTCCAGTTAATGAATCAAAGAACGGAGAAAGCTTCCCACTTATCAAACGTACTTTCTCTACCACCAAATATTTTATTCCAAGCATCGTAGACCGTGTATTATTCCCCCACACATCTATAAAACCCTCTCTAACCCCAGTTATTTATGTCAGGAATCGTAGAACGTTTAGTGCTTCATAAATCTCAGAAGTTAAGTAATCCTCTCGTTACGTGTGAGCAGTTTGTCAGGAGTCTACTCTTGTGAAGGATTTTGAGCTGGTTTTAAGGAAATACGTTTTCTTTTAATGTGCAATTTATAGCAACAGTAAAACTAATTATATTAATATTAATTTAAGACAGTTACGGAGGTGAAGTTACAGTGGTAGGAATTACAAATCAATGTCTGTTATAAATTAGATGTGTTGAATGTTTTTGTGAAACCCTTCTTACTTGCAGGGTCTTAATCGAAAATAATGTGATCCGTAACTTGAGGGGCCGAGTCTAGGGCTCGTACATGTTACCACGGCTCTAGCTCCTCTACCTCCAGCATTCCACGTCGTCACAGGTCTTCTCATTGGGGATTCGACGAAAGAATAGGTCTATAATTATTATTAATAAAAATAGAGTTTTCCTGCTTGAGCATAGGGACTTAGTGAACGATTCTGATTGCTGGCTAATAGGTTCGCTGTTAGCGAGGTGTAACTGCGTGTCCCCTGGGGTGAGGGTTGTGTTACACGTGGTTATTCAAATCCAGTTCATAGTAACTAGATTTTTACGGCATTTTTCCATAACCTATATGTTTGTTATTGCTTCATATAAACAAATTGGGGAAAGGGGGGGGGGTGAGGGTGCGGGGACAGGCCGTACAGCAGCACAAGATCACTTTCTTCTCAAGTTTGCTTGGAGTGCTGTATATTGTGGTAATTAATTACCATTACATTTTCTGCAGTGAATTTAATACTAATTTATAACAAATATTGGGTCCGTTTTATAAGTTTATGCATATATTTTCTCTTGAAAACTGGCGTCAAAATACCTCTTTGATGGAAGGTATCAATATGAAATGATAAATTCCCCCCCAAAAAAACAAAGTCAGAAGTCAGTTCATTAGACAACCGACGGTTAGAAAGGCGGGGTCCAAGAGCCAACAAATCGTTCTTGTAGGGACAATATCACAATATATAAATATGGTAAAGTGTTGTCGAAAACCATTGAAACAACTGCAACAACAATACTATTTGATATACTATTGACAAACATCGACTTTATATTGCATATTGTTGTGCCACAGAACAGCAGTTGCACCTTCTGGGTCTGACAAGTGCAGCTTACTATATGAATGCCCATCTATGTCTTCTTTATTTATTCCATAATTCCGGATCATACCTCGCTAACTGTATGTTGTTTCTGTATTAAATCCAGATAGCAGCCCTCGTTCAGCGTAAACTACGTTCTCTGTCATCTCCACCTTTATATATTCTATATATGAACCAATTAAAGTGGAATTTATACATAACGTTCTAATCTCATTTACATTTTAGACAATTTCAGAGAGGATAAAGGCCCTACTCATACCTCAATTTTAACAATGTTATCACCTCAACACTATACAGGTACGTTGTACTAACACTGCTTCACCACAAACATTTTCCTTAATTTCTAGCAGCCACGAGAAAGTATACAAGCGTCTAGTATTAGCTGAACTTTAACGAATATATATATATATATATATATATATATATATATATATATATATATATATATATATATATATATATATATATATATATATATATATATATATATTGTTTTTTTGTTACACTGATATTTAACATGTTTGAGAGCCACTGTATTAAGACGACACTAGTCCTTGAAACATTAAATACAAAAATATTAGAAGGAATCTACAAGCAACCGCGAATGAAAATCAAAGTTACTACGCGACCAGAATTTATTCACCTGCCCGGGTATATGCAAGAGACGCACAGGAACGTGATGAAGATTAATACTCACATTCCCCGGAGCCAGTGGGACCTGAATGCCTGAAATTCCTCCTACCCCCCTCCTCCCCCGAGAGGAATATTGCGCTCGGAAAACGTTATGGAGGCAACGGCCGATAAACTAACGATCTATGTAACTAACGAGGTGCTGAAATTGGACTAACAAATGTACTCGGGTGAAAGTATATTTTCTCTTGGCTGTGGAAATGTTTATGAACCAATGGAAGTACAACGGATCTGAATGTAGTTCTGAGGCGAGATCAATGTATTATTCTTGAGATGATGGAAGTGTTTTATTCATGAATTGAATTTAAAACTGTCTAATTACATCAGATTAAAGACCGACTCTTCCAAAGCAACATCTAGAAATCTGAGCCAGGTATTCAATAGCAGCTGCCCAAGTCACGTACTAGGTCAGGGCATCACATAAATCCTTGCATTTTCGACCGTAACTGGTGAAGGTAGAGAACAAGAGACTATAATACAGAATTGTTGCTGATGCCTTTTGAAGGCACTCGACTCATACCGGCGTGAAGGCAAAAGGGGATCATGTTCCATTTTGATTTGCTTCTCATCTAAACAAATGTTTACATAGACGCAAGTCTCTCAAACCAAGAAACAACTTCCGCTTGTATTCCAAGACTTTATAAAAGAGTGTTTTGTAGTATTCACGGTCATGCATGAGACCGAGAATCAAAAATAGCAATCGCAAAAATATATTTAAACTGCCTTTTGTTTCCCATTCTAAAATTTGCATGTGAATGGGAAACAAAAACAATAGAAGCAAAAATAAAAAAAATACAACAACTTTTGTTTTATCATTTGTTATGCAAGAGAATGGGGATCAAATATAGCAGTTTCAACAATCATATAAAATACCGGCAATATTTGTTTCTCTCTCTTCCAGCGAGGAAAACCGCTGTTATGCGGTGGGATGATTAAAGGTTCTAAGTTTTATTAATTAAATGACACTTCAAAG
Source organism: Procambarus virginalis (assembly GCA_020271785.1). Classification (NCBI taxonomy): domain Eukaryota; kingdom Metazoa; phylum Arthropoda; class Malacostraca; order Decapoda; family Cambaridae; genus Procambarus; species Procambarus virginalis. Next base: position 7,792,766 of record WNGS01000411.1, read on the forward strand.
TAAATTTATCGTTTGATGCTATAAATGTAATGAAAATCCAATAATCTTAATTAGATTTTTATTAATGAAATACCTTGGCATGGAAATTAGTTCATTATGTAAAGAGTTCGTTATGTAATGAGAGACTGAATGGAAGAGGAACAAAAAGAAAGAAAAGGTCACAGAAGAGGAAGGAGCACAGAGAAAGTCCCATAGAATAGTGGAGAGCATGGAAAGGTGGAGGGACAGATGTAAGAGGATAGGAAGAAAAATAAAGAGAAGGGGTGAGGGCAAGGAGGGAGAGACGGTGGGAGAGAGATGCAAGGACATACACGAAGAATAAAGAAAAAAAGGGATTAGGAGAGACATAAGACACGGAAGTACAGTATTTATACTAAGACGACTTTTATAATATATATATATATATATATATATATATATATATATATATATATATATATATATATATATATATATATATATATGCTGAAAACAACATGTGAAAAATAGAGAATGCTAAACGCGCGTTTTCGGCTCAATTTGCGTTCATCAGAGCAAAATAGAATTTTGCTCTGATGAATGCGAATTGAGCCGAAAACGCGTTTAGCGTTCTCTAATTTTCACATGGGGGTTTTCCGCATACTTGGATCAGTGTTTTTGTGATCGTTGTTTATATATATATATATATATATATATATATATATATATATATATATATATATATAAACAACGCTAACAGCTATATATATATATATATATATATATATATATATATATATATATATATATATATAAACAACGCAAACAGCTATATATATATATATATATATATATATATATATATATATATATATATATATATATATATACATATATATATATATATATATATATATATATATATATATATATATATATATATATATCCATCCATCTACTCGTCTATCTATATATTTATTCACCCAACTGACCATCAATCCATCCATCTACTTATATATCTATCCATCTATCCATCTATCCATTCACAAATACATCTATCTACTGTCTGCCTGATACTTGATCCCTGCCATTTGGTCTATCTCTGTATGCCTACATCTGTCTCTCTGCGCGAGATGAATGGATAAATAGATGGATTGATAGATGGATGGATGGATGGATGGTTGGATGGATACATGGATGAATACACACATTTACTCATCTCATCATCAAAGAGTAAACCAAGCTGTATTTTCTATATTGTTCAAACTCCACAATTTTATCATAGAAATTTTATTAAACCTATCCTAACCTAGGATAGGTTTACTAACCCAACCTCTCTATACCTACCCTATCATAATCTAACATAACTAAGACAGTAATTCATGTTCTTAATATAATGATATTAATTTAAAAAAGCCAAATTGAAAACAAATACTTGAAAATAGCAGAAATCACTTTGCCTATTAGGCAAATAGGGCCTAGCATACTAGGCCAATTAATACTCTCTGGCTATTAGGTTCGACATATATTCTCACATGCGAAGCATTTATATTAATTAACACAAAAAAGTAAATACGAAAAATAAGGAAATGAAAATGTTATCTATACATCAATTAATCTAGATTAATGGGTACTTGACAACAACAAACAAATTCTCATGCCTATTACAAAAGATATATTACATAACGAAATACTGAAAACGAAATGTAGCCAATAAATGTTTTGCACTATACATTAGTGTTAATATTGCACTGGTCAAAGTCTTCAATTACTTTATGATCGTGAAGTGGTTCTTCATCTCCGTGATCCTTATCTAATCATCTAATTAAAACTTTTCCCGCAAGTTTGTCAAAATTTTAAAGTTTGGACAATATTGCCGCCTTGATCACAGAGCTTCTTCAGCCACCTCTACGGCATCGGCGAGGTTTACACGCGTCCGTTGCCAACAGTGAATTATATTGGCAAAAAGTTTTGCATTGATGACGCTGTGCCTTTGAGGAATAATACCAATGTAATGTGATTATGAACAGCAGATGGTTAGTTACAGATGGATAAATGAATAAAAAGATGGATATATAGATGGATATATAGATAAGTGGATAGATAGATGGATTGATATATGTATAGATGCATAGATAGATGGATTGATATATGTATAGATGCATAGATAGATGGATTGATATATGTATAAATGCATAGAGAGATGGATTAATATATGTATAGATGCATAGATAGATGGACTGATATATGTATAGATGAATAGATAGATGGATTGATTGATAAATGGACAGACAGATAGAGGGGAGGACAGACAGACCCAGACAAAACCGGAACCCCCTAGTATAATATATATCATACAAACGAGATTACAATGCCTCTGTAACAATTCTTGGATTAATATCCAAAACATAAACAAAATACAATGCAACGTTGGCAATTAAGGTAAACATTGCAAATATATCATATATGCGTAGATAAATACCATAACACTCACTAATAGTTTTATATTTGAAAAAAAAATGTCAGTGCACTTAGCAGGAAATATATAAAGATATAAGGCAGTAGAAAAATCATTGGCACACCTCACTCGAACTGATTTACGTCGAGCAACGCATCATTTGGGTCGGGTTACTTAGCATCTGAGCTTCAGATGGTGCGAAGCTGGGTTGAGCTTCGTATTATTTGGGTCAAGTTACGCACCATTTAGAACTAAATGTACATTCCATTTATAGCTCGTCGAGCATATACAAATAGAGGCAACTGGTGCATTATTTCATCTACTTATTTCTCCTCTAAAGAACCAATGAATTAAACATATGTTGTATAGTAATTTATTAGTCATGAATTAGAACTCCCTATAGTTATGTATCGGGCATTAGTCATTTATGAGATCACTTTCTACTCGACTTCTATTCCAGACACCTGTTTAAGGCTGACATCTCTGTCTACAAGAGCAGAGAAAACTACATATAAACTACAGTCTCGTCAATGGTCTGATGCCATGGGTATAAGGATCTTACGTAGGATCTTGTCAGTTGGCTGATGTCAGAAGTCTGACTGGATTCAGTCAATGTCTTGTCAATGGTCTGATATCAGAGTTCCGGCGATCCTAACTACGGAGTTGTGAATGGACTGATTGGAGTTTTCAATGTCCTAATGTCGAGGGTACGAGGATCCTATCTATGGTCTTATCCGTGATCTCGTGTCTAGGGTCCAGGAATCTTGCCTTCAATCTTGTCAGTGGTCTGATGCTGATTGACCGACGATCCTCCATAAGGGCTCGGAGTGGATCCAATCGTGCAATCTAAGGTCCAAAAGTACCACCAAGTGCTGGCAACGATGTATTACTAGAAAAAATCAGAACAAGAATATATTTTTTGAATGAATTTTACTCTGATTATTTGTTATGCATCATTTTCACATCGGGATCTTATGCTTACCGAATAACCTTCTACTCAGGATCATGTACCTGCAGATTGACCCTGTACTTCAGGATCTTATCTGTACAGTTTGACCCTGTATCCTTCATGGGCTGAGTGAACCCTGAGTGAACCCTTATTGTTGCTGAGTGACTCCGTACTTCATAACCTAGTATCGGCACTGGGACCCTATACTTCTTTATCCTATAAACGTAGTGTGATCCTATGTTTGTTGGTCTGATATATGCAGTGATCCTGTACTTCACGGCCTTATCTCTACAGTGAGACGCAATACTTCATGATCTAACATCTGCAGATTGACCATAAACTTCATGGGCTTATCTCTGCAGTTACCCTATAATTAATAGTCTTATAGCTACAGTGTTGCACTATAATTTATTCTCTTATATCTGCAGTGTGATGCAGTACTTCATGGTTTTACCGCTCCAGTGACCCCTTACACTGTGGTCTGATCTATATAGAGTGACCCTATACTTAAGTTAGCCCAAAGAGTCCTGGCCAAATTGTTTCCGAAGAATCTATTTATTAAAAGCAATGTGCCTATGTTCCACATTACATTCATGTAAATTGTTAAAAGATTTGCAATAAGCTGAATCAAAACGAATTTTGGATTAATTTTGTGGGCTAGCATTATATGAATTTTGGTTTGAAATGAATGTTACAAGCTAGATTTTTGTTATTACCAATTAAAAAGGAATTAATAACGTTACATATGACAATTAGTTTTTGGCCATAGCTGAAAACTAATTTTAAACGTTTATTGCACATTTCCCTGCAAATTGCGACTTTTAAAAATGGCTGTCTGTGGTTCCTTGAATATTAAAAAGCTATCAAAATACAGAATCAAATTGCAGTAATTTAACAACTGCCCTCTCACACTTGCAATGTTAAAAAATTAGAGGTGAGAGAGTACATTATGTTATCGCACTCACCAAAGGTCATACACCAAGCCTTTACAATAAAGTTTTCTTCTCTTTAATGGTACTCGAGAACTCCATTCTCAACACCACATCTCCTCTATATAACTGTAATGTCTGTTCGGTCTCAGTACCATTTCTTTCCTCAACCAGGATTCCGTAAGTCACTACTCTCCTATAAGTATTATTTCCACTGCCTGAGTGTCATTATCTCCTCTCTCTCTCTCTCTCACTTTTCTCAGTCTGTACAGACATGGTCGTACGTCTCCTCCCCTTAAGAACCATTAAAAAGAGATAATTGTCACTCGACCCATATCCAAGATGGCCAATGTTTATTGGCATTATTAGGGTCAATCTGCAGATATTAGATCATGAAGTATTGCGTCACACTGCAGAGATAAGGCCGTGAAGTACACGGCCTTACAGGGTCACTTACAGGGTCACTTCTTTTGATAATTAGAGTACTGTACTTTGAAAATGAACCCAAAAGTTAATTTTACACTTCATTCCCCCAGATTAGTCCTCAGATTAGTTATCGTGTTTATGTCGAGATTTGTGTAAGATAACGTTACTGTCAGCTTGTGTATGTAGCCAAACTTTCTCGTGGATTTACTGCATATTAATCCCCCCCGAAGCATGTTTTGCTCATACATTACAAGGGGTTGGAGCATGTAATTGCCTTGTCACTGGGGGAGAAGTGTGACCGTAGTTTGATGCTGGCAAAGGTTATTACTAGGCTCTCTGGTCGTCCACTGATCCTCAAGCTGCTCTCAGCCATAGTTCTGACTCTTCAACAGGACCCCTGAAGTGAATCAATATCTGTCCATGCCTGGGTGTGTCTGTGTGTGAATCAATGGACCGGATCAAGAACTTTCCTCACCTGTGAGTGTCATTATACTACCAGGAACTGTCCGTACCAGAGTGTGTCTGTGTCACATGAACAGTAAAGGGTTCGAAAGTGTCTGTATTACACGGAATTGGTCAAGAGCTGAATAATGTTTTTAAATCCCTTTCATATATCAACGTCAGTCATCCATTGTTGATTTTATTTTGTTACAATGCTATATCATAAAAAGAGTTATATCTGATCTGATATATTATATCAGAGATATAGCACATCTCTGATTTATATATTAAAACCGTGTTAGGTAACACAATTAATGCAACCCTGTCTATAGTGGCTTTCAGAAGGCTTATACCTATCACTGCACATAGAAACAACTGACAGTCGCAGACCCAAAGCTCTCACTTCTTATATTTTACCCGATGCCAACCTCTCATTAACGACCAGTCTCGTGAAATACGTCTTTCATCTTCACATTTTAAAGATGTCAAAATGTTTATTTCGCGTAATTGGCTAAGGACCTTCGGAATCACGCAGCGTCGGAACCAGTATTTCCAATAAAAAAGGAAGTACAGTCAAAATTTCATTCATGAGGCATAATAAAGCTCTCATTTCATAGTCACTTTTTCTTCAGCCACGTAAAATATTGCACAGTTATAAAGCAAATATAATTTAAATAAAATGATGAATGAAATCTGCGTATCAATGTCACCATCGTTACCCTACGGACCGTGGTCTAGCTTCGTGATTGTGTACCCACTTGGACTGGTTGGTGCAACAGCGGTATCGTTTTTTGCACAGCGTTCGATCCCCGCAAGTCACCGTTACTTCATTCTTTCCTCATTCCCCAGCTCATTTTTCCTTATAGCCCTTCTAAATAGTATTAATACTGGTTTAGCTTTTTCTCCTGATAATTGCCCGACAGAGTTCCAATTTTATTTAGTGTCTACATAAATAGTTCCTAAGGTAAATATAATTGCCAGTATAACCACTTATTTTAAACGTTCTTGTTTATCTACACCTGTAAGAGGGAAAGTCTGTCTCTCTGTCCAAAGATGTAGGCCAGACGCTAAGGGCTAGCTTCACCCTACATTTGCAGGATGAATGGATTGTCTTTATAAATAATAATATACACCATTTGACCATTTTCACGGAGTAAAGTGTAAAATGTTCCATGTAATGATATATATATATATATATATATATATATATATATATATATATATATATATATATATATATATATGTCGAACCTAGTAGCCAGAACGCACTTCTCAGCCTACTATGCAAGGCCCGATTTGCCTAATAAGCCAAGTTTTCATGAATTACTTGTTTTTCGACTACCTAACCTACCTAACCTAACCTATAAAGATAGGTTAGGTTAGGTTAGGTAGGGTTGGTTAGGTTCGGTCATATAACTACGTTAATTTTAACTCCAATAAAAAAAATTGACCTCATACATAATGAAATGGGTAGCTTTATCATTTCATAAGAAAAATATTAGAGAAAATATATTAATTCATGAAAACTTGGCCTATTAGGCAAATCGGGCCTTGCATAGTAGGCTGAGAAGTGCGTTCTGGCTACTAGGTACGACATATATATATATATATATATATATATATATATATATATATATATATATATATATATATATATATATATATATATGTCGTACCTAGTAGCCAGAACGCACTTCTCAGCCTACTATGCAAGGCCCGATTTGCCTAATAGGCCAAGTTTTCATGAATTAATGTTTTTTCGACTACCTAACCTACCTAACCAAACCTAACCTAACTTTTTCGGGTACTTAACCTAACCTAACCAATAAAGATAGGTTAGGTTAGGTTAGGTAGGGTTGGTTAGGTTCGGTCATATATCTACGTTAATTTTAACTTCAATAAAATAAATTGACCTCATACATAATGAAATGGGTAGCTTTATCATTTAGTAAGAAAAAAATTTGAGAAAATATTATAATTCAGGAAAACTTGGCTTATTAGGCAAATCGGGCCTTGCATAGTAGGCTGAGAAGTGCGTTCTGGCTACTAGGTACGACATATATATATATATATATATATATATATATATATATATATATATATATATATATATATATATATATATTTAACTTAGGATAACCCAGAAAGATTATGTTCGTCCCGAACCCGACTATTGCCTCTTCAAATTTGGGAGAGGCCATCCAAAGTTGGCCTCCAATTTGGGACAGGCAAACAGTGACAGACCTTCTCTCTTATAGGTACATATATATTTTCTTTATATCACGTGAACACATGAATTTTCACACTTCATCTTAGTGTTCTTAAAGGAGCATTTATATACAATTCAAGTTTTTCCAAAACGTTGAGAAGTAGTAAGCGTAAGAGTCCATGTAGACAATAATCCACGACGAGTCTTAGTTTGCGAAGGCTTTCCTTGTATTGTGAAGACGCCAGCTATTGTAACTTTCTAAATGATGTCAATTATCATGCAGGATGAGATCTTCATGAAGTTTTCGCACGCCAAACTTTTTCCAAGATTTGTAAACTCTCTTATGAGTATTTACTTTTACGGCCCCGAGTTGTAAAATGTTTAATGAAATTAGGGCGCGAGAGCCTGTAGAACAACTGGGAAAGTGACGTAAAAGAATAATGCAATATTTCTTGGTTACGTATAATCAAGATATATTTTTAAATGATCGAATTGTCATGTGATTTACTGGAACGGGAGAACCATAATATGACATGTAACTGTAACAGATGATCAGCTACTGACATACTTATTCAAGGAGAATAGTTCAGTTAGGTTATGTGAGTTAGGTAAGGTTATATTAGGTTATTTCATGCAAAGTTCACGCGAAGTTACAGTAGGTTACGTTTTGTAAGTTTAGGTAAAGGTACATAAAATTAGATTAAGCGAGTTCAGGTAAGGTTTCATAAGGTTATGTAAGGCTAGGTAAGTTAGGGGAAGGTAAATTAGAGTAGACTTTGTTAGATTATCTTAGAATCGTCAGGTTAGGATGAGTTAGAATGGGTCAGACATTTGTTAAATCTGGCGACAAAACCTAAGCGTTTGGACTGATCGCACTACAAAAACACAAGGAAATAAAATAAGAAAAGTATTTCAGAGACCATTCTCTAGAACGCCGCCCCCAACAGACAAGATAGAAATCCAGAA
>WNGS01000411.1:7812949-7825183 GCA_020271785.1 Procambarus virginalis
TTATGTTGGCAGAAACTAGATTAGGACGGGGTATGAGTTTATATAAGTTAAATTAATATGAAATATTTTGCTTTTACTAGCATATAAATGCAGATGAATACACAGAAACAATAAAAAATTATGCCAATAAAAGTCAAATAATGAATTAACCGCGTTACTTGTGTTATTGTTGCCGAAGAAAGAAAGCTGTACCGGAATTATCATATCCAAAAATTAAGGAAAAGTTATATTTTCCAAAAGATAAGTTGTTGGGGGTCAAATTCTGCTCAAGTACCAAAGTGGAGATAATAACTCCGTTAAGATTTCATCATATTTAATATCCTTTATCCTAGAGGCATACCTCTTGATACTACAGCTTAGTTTAACGTTTCACAAAATACGTTTCTATACAGAAGTACATAATATTGAACTGTTCTAATACATACGCATTCGGAGTTATTAATTCATATACCAGAAGGCTGACTTTATGTCGGGGAGTTGTGTGTGTGTGTGGTGTGTGTGGTGTGTATGTGTGTGTGCGCGTGTGTGTGTGTGTGTGTGTGAGCGCACTCGTAACATCATTTGCTTTATACATGTGTGTAACTTGCACACGTGACTGCAATTAGTGCTGTTGCGAGAGCATGCATACATATATAGGAAAGCAGGGACGAATATTTCCGTGCCCTTGTATGTATGTATGCATGTGTGTGTGTGTGTGACAGCTTGTGGCAAGTAGTCAAGGCTGACAGCTCGCTAATGAGGCTCCCGCGGAGGTTTTTGCATATGATCATGCGCCGGCTCCATCCTCCAGCGCGACTCGTGCTGAATTAGGATGCTTGGGTGTATCCTGGCAACGAACTGCCCTGAGATCTCTCCTGGATTTATAATAAACCTAAAAATTTTTTCCAGGACGATACGCAATAGTTCACACCCGAGAAACTGTCATAATACCTTAGGATTACAAAAATAATTATTTGATTTAAAAATAAGTAAGAGGTTGTAATTTAGAGCTTCGTGAGAATAAATTAATATCCCTATTTTGTATCTCTCGGGTTGTTTTGTGGGACGAATTACAATTATCGAGGGTTTTCAATTTAAATAAAAAAGTGCTTTACTCTGAACATAAATTTATGTATTTCCACCGAGATCTTCAAGAATAAGTTTAGTGTAGACAAATAGATGCACTCACGCTACAGGCTATTGTTGCATCTACTGTGCTGATACAGCACAGTAGATGCTGCTACAGCACAGTAGATGCTGCTACAGATTTGTTCCGATCGGTCGGAGACCCTCGGTTCGCGGAGAAAATGTTCATTGAAGTTCCTGACGGAATTAGGTAACAAATTGATCGACATTATAAAAGCCCAGAGAGCGAAAAGCTTCTTGTTCCAGCGCCTCAGTGTCGCGATTCAGAGAGAAAATGTCTATTGAATCTTGGGCACAAGTCCAACTTCAGAGGAATTCGAAGACGCAATAATGATCGAATCTGTATGTAACATTTATTAAGGTATCCCGTGTGTGGGTTTTTCATTTTGTATTTGTTGAGTTGTGTATGTGTCAAGGGCACATTTTATAATCATATAATCTTGTACAGTAAAGTTCCCTATATAATAAATATATAAGGGGCTGGTAGGAGAAGACAATATGTGCCAAAATATTATGTGAGTGGTCATCGGAAGGCACCTGGCTGGAACTCAGAATCCACGTTTTGAAATAAATTGGCATTGGCTGGGGCGGAAGATGGAGATAATAACTACTTTCACTAGAGAATGTGGCAACAGACAATAATGTGACTATGTTTAAACGTAGAATGTGGCAACATTTAAATGTAGAGTGTAGATTTACTTTTATTCAATGTAACTACAGATTAAAACAGACACCAATATATATGTTTATACCATAACGATATACACAGATCAAAAAGTTCCAGGGCTGAAGAGTGCAATAAATAGGACAGGAGGCGAGAGAATGGGAAGAGAACGAGTAGTGGGTCTAAGAGAGATGAACGAAGCCAATACTCGTGTATTTATCATCGTGGGTGATAACATAACTGTTTTGTGTGCTATCTCAGGTGAAATATGAGTAGCAGCATCCCATAATATATTGATGTATTAGTGCTCGTAAGTGGGTCTCTATCAAGTAAGTATTTGTGCTTGTGAGAGGAGTCTCGGAAATGGTATTAGTGCTCGCGAGGGAGTCTTGATCATTAAGGTGCTGATGTGTATCAGGGCAGGATGAAATCAGTCTGTTGTAGGATGACATCTCACTTAGATGTGTGTCTCTTATCTTAATTAAAACGCATGTTTACTACCATCAAATTTTTTAATAGATAAAATATCAAATAAAGTTAATATCTTTCCAAAGATGTAATTTTTTTTTAATTCTTTGTACAGTATTAGTTAGAAATGATATGTATGCAGACGAGGAGTAAGTTGATGTGAACTGATGATCAATGGGCCAGTGGTGCTCTCTCTAGTGTGTGTATATACTAGAACATAGAGAGTATATCATAGATATACTCTCTCTGGAGTATATCTATGTTCTAGTGTGTATATACTACAACATAGATATACTTTCTCTGGAGTATATCCATGTTCTAGTGTGTATATACTAGAACATAGATATACCCTCTCTAGAGTATATCGATGTTCAAAGATTTTTTTAGTCACTAGAACAGCGTTAGAGTATACACACACTATAGCAGCCTTTGAAAATACAGCATATACGAGCGCCAATTTGGAATATATACATCTTCGAGCATCAGAGGCACATGTGGCGGCCTGTTTCATGTGTCATTTGCTCTAAGGGAAGGGAACTATGAGGAGAAAGCGCAAATCATTACGACTATATAGCACTTGGAAGGGATCGGGATAGGATGTGGGATGGGATGGTGGAAGGAATGGTGACCAACCATTTGGACGGTTAGGGATTGAACGCCAATCTGCATGAAGCGAGACTCGCTCTACCGTCCAACCCATGTGGTTGAGGAACATTGCTCTAAGTTATCCTCGGAGTCTGAGCATCGTGAATCTTGTTACGACTTGTGGCAAGTTAAGATTAATTAACCTCCTCTTGTTGTTCCCTTCTCTACTCCACGTTACGTCTCCTGCAATAATTACACTACACACATTTTCCCTTTTTACTAAAAATAATATATTGGGTAACTTTATCACCACTAATGTTTAAATAAAATTTTTTTTCCTCATCCTGAAATATATTATTCATTAAGTTGATTAAAGAACTGTGGTTCATGATAGGTTAATTTGTCTCCTATAATCACATTCATTTCATCGTAATTAACCTCAAGAATTATAGTTCTCTGGTAAATATTATAACGGTTAAGGTTATGAAATAAAGATTATAATGAGCTCGCTTTGACAATATATAGTTTATTAGCAATATTTAAGGTCGATCGTAATACTAAAGCGCTCAACTCTAAATATGACATTAATCCACTCATACTTTATGTTATTTTAATAAACTAATAAACTACATCAGAATCGGTCAATGTTTTCCTTCTGAGATCAGAGCTTTTGAAGATTTTTAATGTTTGTCATTAGTTCTCGATAATTAATACGATTGATATTTAACTGAGTTTTGGCGATAAAAATGAGGTCGTCATATTGATAATATATCAACATGTATCGCAAATACAACGTCATGTCCCAGATACAACGTCATGTCCCAGATACGACGTTATATATCAGATACAACATCATATCCTAGATACAACCTCATATATCAGATACAACGAAACATGAGTAGCATGTGACTCTTTTCCCACGCTACTCATGTTATGGAAGCTTTCATGCTTCCATGATTATTACTTCCCTAAAATACCACTACCTGTGCAGTTTCCTGCATTTATCATCATTTTTAGGAGACTTCAACAAACTTGAATATCTGTTTTTGAAGGTAAAATTTGAACATGTAAACATAAACCTGCGAGATTCAAAATCACTATTGCTCCTTGATAGTTCAGGCCTCTCCAGTGAGGGGTCTTCTTGTTGCTGTCGGGGAATGTGTCCTGTGTTCCTGTACAACTCACATATAATCAACTATAGTTCATTCTGCGAATACTTCGCTAAAATCCTGAGTTTTAGGACCACTCAAAGTTTTACATTGCTGTTCACCACTTTCGTGGCCTGCATAGTCTGATGAGCTTCTTTATAATCATCTTTCTTCTTATGTCTCTGGATCAGCCTTTAAGAAACTGTTAGGAAGATTCATGGTGGGTCGTATTCCAGGGAAAATTAAGCTTAAGGATCTGTCCGAAACTTTATGAATGTTACTGGCTTTACAAGAATGTATGAACTCTTGTATATATAAATAATAAAGCACTTTAAAGAGTACTCGGCATTAATGCGTCTGTTTCTCTGTCTCTCTCTCTCTCTTTCCTCTTCTCTTCCAGCATTTTTATATCTTTAGGTATGTTTTAAATTTCCTTTTGTTTCCTAATGACACGCAAGCTCTCCAAATTATACCAAATTATTTGTTGCCCCATTTTCCATCGTGGCAACTTATACAACCATAGCAGAAACGTGTGTATTGTGGGATGGCGTCATCCTGGTTGTGTTGAAGCTGGAGTAGCGTACGAGAGCATCATCAACTCGGTCTGTGGTTGCTGACCTGAACAATGAGACTGTTGGTTTTGGCAGCTCGTTCAGAAAAGGACACAGTGTCGCCGGAACGCAGTGTCTGATGTGGAAGGGTAATTAAATGAAGCTGCACATTCCTTTCCCACGACGCCTACATCTGTAATCCAATTCTCCTTGCCTCTAAATCCTTCGAAATATCCACACTACTAATTACCCAGAAACCCACACCCTTGTTTTCTCCAGACACGAGAACCTCTTTCATCCACATACTAATTCCGGCCTTTCAAGATTCCTAAATTAGTACTTCTCTCCCACACACGCTTGCAACTTGCTTCTCGATACTGGTTGTTGTTGTTGTCTTAGATTCAGCTACTCAGAACAAGAAGTTCAAGTAGCACGGGCTATGGTGAGCCCGTAAGTGGAGGCTCTTTGGAGCCCTGTTGATACTGGTTTCTTCCATTCTTTATATTCTTTGCTTTCTTCTCACACCCTCATCTTTCCTCTCTCCATTCCAATCCTCATCTTCACATTTGCATTTATACGCTTCCACTCCTCTCTTTCTTCTTTCGCTGCTGCCTCTTAACACTTAAGCTCCCACCCTTCTCTTCTCATCTCTCATCCCGTCTTTATCCATCATACTTGTACCTCTCTTTCATTCACTTACCTCTTTGCCACACACACCTAAATTATCTTCCTCTCCCACTCACTTCCATCACTCTTTTGCGCCCATCATTTATTAGCTTGCAATCGGTGAAAGAAATAACGATACCAATATGTGAGAGTGAATCGTATGATTAATTGAAAAAGACATTATATTAATGAATATTCATCATGGACTTCACAAAAAACGTTATAATTAAATATGATAAAAAATAGGTATAAAGTCCCAACTAATGAAGTCTAGTATTTCTACATTTCCAGACACTTGCATTGAGAATTGCATTAAGTAGAGCAGGGTTAAGGCATCTTGATCTTGCCTTCCGCTGATTGGTTTCCAGGCACGGCATCTTGGACCGTTACCATGATAATGGCCTGTGCCTCAGTTCTGGAAGGAACGTCGCTTGCCAATTGCGGAAATTCGCCTTCGTATCCTTGTGTCTCGCATTCCCTCTAATGAGAAATATATCTACTTAATAGACACAAAATCTCTTTCACGTTCGAAACTTTTTAAAGGGTGTCTGTCTTTTTGTCCCTGAATCTCTGTCAATATATATTTATCTCTCTCTTTGTCTCTTTCTGTATCCGTGTCTGTCTCTCAGGAAGGACTTGGGCATTTTCACAACTTCACTCTCTGTCAGACAGACAGGCAAACAATATTATATTATATGTGTGTATGTGTATATATATATATATATATATATATATATATATATATATATATATATATATATATATATATATATATATACATACATACGCAATGCAATCCAGTGTTATATATAACGACAATCAAGGGCCAAAATTGCAGCACCGTGGATATGCATGAGGAATCTCGTGAATTATTTGTCCTTCAGCAGATTGCGGAACCTACCTGGAAGATTACTTGCTGCTCCCCATCTTAATTATTCACCTGGAGGTCGTCAGCCAGCTCACCTCAGGCACACGTGTGAGAGTACAGCCGCCTGGCCTTGAGAACTATACCAGAATATATGACCGACGGAGTAGAACATACCATGATGATGATTGTTTAACAGATGGAGGACCTCAAAGATAACCAGTTAACGAATAGATGAAGAAAAGAGCGACGGAGACCATCATCGTGAAATTTAAGGGAGATACTCAATTAGCAGAAATAAAATTGAATCACGCTGGGGAGAGAGCCCGCATACAGCAGTGTATTGATACACGTGTATTAATGGACTGTGGGGTGAAGGTGATGGTGATGATGGCAGCGAGGATGATGATGACATGGATGATGATGATGGAGAGGACGCTCATCCACCAGGCTCGACGGTGGCGAGAACAATTCCTGAAACTGGAAGGATGTGAACATACGAACGAATGAAGGAGAAAACTTGAGGGTACTTATGACGTCTTAGTATACGAGGTGTTTTATAATGAATCACAAACAACAGCAGAAGAGGACTGATATATCCACATTCTCAACACAAACCTGGGATACGAGAGTAAGACAGAGTGAGAACATATTAAAAACAGAGGCTAAAACAAATGAAGAAGAAGGGAGGGACATATGAGACTTGATGAATACTGTAAGATAGAAAACAATAACTAGTGAAAAAAAGAGCCAAAAGTGACAGAAGAAGAGAACACAAAGGTAAGAGTTGCAGAATGTTAATATTTGTAATCCACTGCCTGGCAGACTACAAACTGTAGGAGGCGGCAGATTTGAAGCATGATACTACAAGAGGTTTACAGGAATATTGTGGGTTACTGTCTTCCCAACACGTTATCAGTAAATCACAAGACACACAATAGGAAGTAGGTAGATTAGTGTTAGTTACAACTGCATTGGAGCCTTAATAANTATGGTTTGCCACGGGCTACATACACCGAGAGGTCTGCCCGAGTTTCCCTTCTCTATACACTGATAGTTTACTGTAGTCCTGGACAGTGTTCTGAACTAAAGTATACTTGGTTGTTGGTCAATAAGCTATTATAGGGGTATTATTAACCCTTTCGTGACTGAAGGACCTTGGCCACAATCCAACACCAAAATCTTACCAAATACGAAATTATATGACAACAAACTATTTGAGAACTGAATTGGTTAAGTAAGGTCTAACTTTAGCAACAAATACTTTGCAATATATGAGGGTAAATTATTATAATACTATAATAAGGGTAATAAGCTTTAATAATAAGATTAATATAATAAGGGTAAAATTAATATACAAAATTGGAA
The DNA here is from genome assembly GCA_020271785.1 of Procambarus virginalis. Classification (NCBI taxonomy): domain Eukaryota; kingdom Metazoa; phylum Arthropoda; class Malacostraca; order Decapoda; family Cambaridae; genus Procambarus; species Procambarus virginalis. The sequence goes on from WNGS01000411.1 coordinate 7,820,390, forward strand.
GCCAGCACAGTGAAGAGAGAATGATTCATTAGCTTGACAAAGATCACGATTGCAACCAATTTCTACTTAAGCAAAAATGTGCGTCGAGAAATAATCGTAAATTCACAGATGATGGACTTAAGATATCGCTATGTATTTTTTAGGTTTCACACATTACAGCTCAAACACTAAACAGACAAGCTACAAGAGATCTGAAATCAAAGAGTAATGGATCTATTTTCCCCTTAAACATTTTCCAAAAACATTAAATTGTGTTCAACAACAATAAAGTACAATTTATGGCTGAGAGTTTCTCAAACACAATGACTTAAAACACACAAACCTAACTTAACCACAGTTCTCTTCATATGAACCTAATTTACAGTGAAATGTAAGTACAATCAGTTTGTGCAGTTGCAATCGAGCTACATGCTTAAAATGGTACAATTGTTTGCTGACTGTACCATCCCAGCAGTAGCGTCACACTTGATATGACGTATGCTTGGTTTGACATCAAGTTTGATTTGAAATCACATCAACAAATGTGTCAGTAGTGCAGCCCGTCCTCGCATACAAAGATCCAAGCTCGTTAATCCAGCCGCCAAACCCACTGTTTATGAAGGAAAAACAGTTTACACACGACTCGCAACTGACTGACGTCGGAATACTTCCGGAACAAGTGCTTCTCTCAAGTCTTTTGTTCGAACCACAATTCTATAAATGCTTCACCACGTCTTCAAATGCAAATAATCGCCAACAGAACCTAAACTCCTAACCTAACCTAATCTAACCTACGCCAAACTATAAATATAATTTTGATGTAATAATAATATAAATTTACATGAGAGGAAAACAATTTTCAATAAACTTTATGTAAAAATTGATGAATGCGTCTGGGGAAACGGCCGCTGCTTTAAACAGCCTAGTCTGAGGACGAGTGAGTAGTGACACATAAAAGTATTGAATTTGGATTCATATTAACGATGAGTTATATTTAATTTCTCCACCTTGCATAATTTTCATTGCCTTTCAAAAGAAAATAGAAGAGATGTAAGTTAAACATGACAGAGGCTGCCTAATACGTAAGTAAGTTAAACATGACAGAGGCTTTGCAGTCTCCGTGGTGTAGTGGTAAGACACTCGCCTGGCGTTCCGCGAGCGCTATGTCATGGGTTCGTATCCTGGCCGGGGAGGATTTACTGGGCGCAATTCCTTAACTGTAGCCTCTGTTTAACGCAACAGTAAAATGTGTACTTGGATGAAAAACGATTCTTCGCGGCGGGGATCGTATTCCAGGGACCTGCCCGAAACGCTACGCGTACTAGTGGCTGTACAAGAATGTAACAACTCTTGTATATATCTCAAAAAAAAAAAAAAAAAATACTGAATCTCAAAAAGTCTGTAACATTTTGAACATTATTGTGAAAAGGATTTGTCAAAGTTTAAGAAGGAAAGCCGATGAGCGAACGGTAATGGGAGGAGTGAAGCCGTCAACACAATGAATGTCGCTTCAATCTTCACATAAACTTTATATTATATTATATATATATATATATATATATATATATATATATATATATATATATATATATATATATATATATATATATATATCCTTAGGACCATGTTAAGACACCTCAAGGCAGCCAGCACTGAGAACGGGTCCCAGATGAGGTCATCCTTACCGTACATGGGAAAAGGTGATATTGACATATCTCGGGTAGCATCGTTCGTCAAGGCCGTGTGGCTGGTATACCCCACCTCCCAGGCCCTGTGGCTGGTATACCCCGCCTCCCAGGCCGTGTGGCTGGTATACCCCGCCTCCCAGGCCGTGTGGCACGTATACCCCGCCTCCCAGGCCGTGGCGAGGGACATATGCCTGAGCGACCGCGTATATTGTTAATATTTCAGACCACGACGTTGACAGCGAAGGTATTACGTTCAGCTTCAGATTTGAGAAGTTGGGTGTAAGGTGGTGGTGCTTGGGTGCAAGGTAGTGGTGCTTGGGTGTAAGGTAGTGGTGCTGGGGTGTAAGGTGGTGTTGCTGGGGTGTAAGGTGTTGGGGTTCAAGGTGTCGGTGTTGGACTGTTATGAGGGTGACTATATGACTCTTCTGCCGCTTTCGGTGATGTATTTTATCCCTCAATAACCTTGTCAAAACCCGAAGTTATAAATATAATTTCTTGCTCTTTTTCTGGATAATGATCTTATAACTGATCCTGCAAATGTCTTGCCTTTTCAAGTTGAAAGTCAACATGTGACATGAGTGACTGAAGGTCCTCACTCATCCTACACTGCTTAGGATTTACTTATATATGACAATTTCTCTACCCAGAGATCCTATAATACGTTTGTGTTCCATTATTTTTTAATTTATTTTCGTAATTCATCATTGTTTCCTGCTAAATTTAGCACTTTGATCCATATTTAACTCTCAAGGTGCTCAGTTTTCTTGCTTGTGTTGTTTCCTTCACTTACCACTACCTTATTCAGCCAAGCAGTTCTTCTACATTCTTCTACTAATTTGTGAAGAATTATCACACTCAATCCCCTTCACCTCACACTCCTTACTCTCTCCCTCTACCATATTTTACCCATCTTATCTTACCCATTTCTCCCCCCACGGCCTATGTTCTCCGTCTGGCCTCTAACCTCAAATAAACAGATATTTCTATTTAATTTTGAAGTAATGTTCATAAAGTTTGAATAAAGAAATCTAGGAACTTCTACCACCTTTCCCCGATTTTGTAAGGTGGTGGTTGTTACTACTTGGCCTCACCTCTCTCTCTCTTAGTATAACCAATAGGATCGACCTTGACTATATACGTCCTACATTTTCACTTAATTTAAAAGCTCCGATAGCAGTAAGTTCTAGCTGGCAGCCCTGGCTACACCTGTGAGCCACAGACCTGGCTACACCCGTGAGCCACAGACCTGGCTACACCCGTGAGCCACAGACCTGGCTACACCCGTGAGCCACAGACCTGGCTACACCTGTGAGCCACAGACCTGGCTACACCCGTGAGCCACAGACCTGGCTACACCTGTGAGCCACAGACCTGGATACACCCGTGAGCCACAGACCTGGCTACACCTGTGAGCCACAGACCTGGCTACACCTGTGAGCCACAGACCTGGCTACACCCGTGAGCCACAGACCTGACTGAGTGACGGCACTCCGACAGATCAACTTTAAGTCATGGTATTGACAAAATGTATGCAATATGGAGTATCCAAGACCTCTAATAAATGCAATCTTTTCACACAAAACGAATGACATTAAATAGAAAACCACGCTCGTTACCATGCCTTTACTGCTCTTCGAATGAAACAACTGAATATAGCGGTTTTGTGTACCGTTGTGCACAGGAGGCAGGTGGACACATGGTGCATCTGAGGGCAGCAGTAGGAACCTGTTACCTCTAATCTCCTCTCGGTCGGTGGAGGTCGCACTAATGGGGCCAAAGCCGCAACACTCGCCAGGGTTTAGCAGCAATGCTAGTGAGTTTTGTTCTGCTCAGGTCGGGCGAAGTTGTAATGAAACAACTTCTACTTAATTGACTTCTGATGAGATTCAGTTGAGGCACTAACTGGTGCATACTAATGAGGGGGGGGGAGGGTTATTATTCGCTCTTTTGTTGGTTCGTATGTCTCTTTCTGCACCCCCTCACACCCTACCTCTGCAACCTTATATTCCCACACCCTGCAGCCTCACGGCCCACACTTATCATTACCGTAACAACTCGACCATTGATGAACGCGTGTTAAAGTTATTCCTGCATGTCAGCATATGTGTTATTGTATAAAAGTAAATATAAAGGATTCTACAACACCTTAACCAGACTCCCTGAGAGGCACCTTGGGGCTCGTGGAGTACACTTAAGTATGAGAAAATGTTATAGAAGCTCAAATACAAACTAGTATTTATTAAATACAAATACTTTATTAATAACACCTATGACCCACTTTACTCAATACTGACAATAGTTCCTTTATCCTGACTACCAAGCCAGAGTACTCATAACATATTCCCGGTTTACCCTGGACCAAAATATAGACCAAACTGGTCCATACCTTGTACCCATTCCGGGTCACATAACATCCCAACCCAAATTCAGATTTTCTTCGGTCCTTCCTCTGGGGCAGTCTGATATTACTTACCTTAACACCAATTAGAGTTGGACTCTATACAATCAATAGAGCTGGCCTGTCCCAGCTCTGGGTACCTCGTCTCCCTTGTCCTCCAGTTGAGGACTTCTGGCCCGACCTGAGGTCCAGGCCTGAAGGACCTAGTTAATCAGTCACGCCTTCGTTGGGACAGTCATATGGTATATGATGTAAATCACGTGATCAACTGATGTCTAGGATTCCCTGAATCCTTCTAGGCGTCGAATCCAGATTTAAATGAAATTTCATTGTTTCAGCAGATCTCACGGCCTCCTAATCCCGGTTAATTACCTACCAGCGTGACAAATAACTAGACCTCAATAATCCCCATAAAGAACGTTTGCTACCTACAATATACACTCATAGCACAAAACATTATAGTTATTGTTACCCATTCATATTAGCTTCATATACTTAAGAGATTATTCTAGCTAAATATGCAACATTTAGGTCATAAAAATTCATGTGCCCTCACACCCTATCTTGAATATTCAGCTTTCAGAATGTTGTATATACTCTCACATGCTACAACTATGTAATCTCGCCTGCACCCCACTATCGCCTCACAGTGTACCCTCCACCCTATCCCCATCCCTTACCCTCTCCCTCATTATCCCAGCAAACCCTCACCCTCTCCCTCATTACCCC
>WNGS01000411.1:7825538-7849388 GCA_020271785.1 Procambarus virginalis
CAGACAGACAGAGAGAGACAGACAGAGAGGTGAGATGACAGCGTCAAGGATCTATTTAGTGTGCTAGAGTCTGCTTCAGTCAAATTAAGCATTTTGACAGTAACTTTAATGTTGTACTCTCTGATGTTTGACACTTCGTTACCAATTTTCTTTCCCTGACTGACCAAACTGGCTCAGTATAGCCCTTATGAATGAGCCAAGCATAAAGCCTTCTCTCTCGCTCCTCTTTTGTTGATGGAACTAAGTAATTCGACGTTCTATATCGCTGACTGAATATTAATTGAATTAATTAATCCTCCTAATCATTAAGGGTTAATTTTAATTTTTATTTTTTCTGGTGCTAAGTGAGGCTCGCTCGCTCTCTCATTAACTGATCAATAATTCCCTTAATCGTCTAATTCTTATATTGCGCATACGATCATTAATTACCATCCCCCCCCCTCTCTCTCATTAGTTACCACTTAATATTTTGTCTTTCATCGAGTGGGAATTATCGTTGATTCCTTGCTGTGCCCGGACTTGGTTCCTGGCTGTGCCCGGACTTGGTTAATGGCTGTGCCCGGACTTGGGTCCTTGCTGTGCCCGGACTTGGTTAATGGCTGTGCCCGGACTTGGTTAATGGCTGTGCCGGACTTGGTTAATGGCTGTGCCCGGACTTGGGTCCTTGCTGTGCCCGGACTTGGTTAATGACTGTGCCCGGACTTGGGTCCTTGCTGTGCCCGGACTTGGTTAATGACTGCGCCCGGACTTGAAGACAGCCCGCCACGCTTACATTATCATCATAACGTCTATATTCTATGCCAACATTAATTATTATTATTGCAAATGTTATAATTATTGTATTCATATTATAATTATTTTATTAATAAGAGTATCTTATACTATTATTTTCTTGGTATTACTATTTATAGTTTATTATATTGATAGAGAAAATCAATAGAAGCCATTATCAAGATTCGAACCTGCACAATGGGTACTCCGAGGCTTGCGCCCTAAACAACTCAGCCACAACATGCTCAAAATATTATTATTATTGTTAATAATAATTGATAATAATAATTATTATTACTTAAATTATTATTAGTCTTCTCGCAGATAATAATAATATTGGATAAAAACCTACATTTATGTATATGTGAATTTTTTTCGTAAAGATTTACACCAAGACTTTCTTACTCTCCTGAGTAAGTCTGAGTGTGTGGTTAGGTGTTACCAACGAGTTGTTAAGTCGTTGACACTTACATCTCAAGTCGTTGAGATACAAGTCTCGTCTTAATCACACACTCAGACTTTGAGAAAGTACTCAGGAGAGTGCGAAAGACTTTGAGTAAATCTTTACATAAAATTCATATATTCATATAAATTTTTGTTACCCAATATTATAATTATTATTATTGTCGGTACTTAAATTTTTGTAACTGCTTTGCGTGAATAACACTTAAGAATCCAGGTGTTGCACTAATCCTTGCAATAATATATATATTACGTGACATTAAGATGCAATATCTTTTAAGTGGGTTGTCTAGAACAGCGTCTCGTCACTGTACGTCTTATCTCTGGCTGCTATATCTTAACTCTTTCTCAGATCAAAATCTGTTTCTTTTTTGTTCTTGGGACCAGAGTAACTTAACATGGTCCCCAAGGTAAAATATTTTGAAAGGTTTCATTAACGGGAATTATCAAATACTTTAAGTCATTTATAAAGCTTAGTCTGCTTTCATTTGCTAATACATAAGCCTTGCCGTTGTGTATTAGCACTTGCATTTTATAGTATATTCACGGAAGGAATGACATCTGAGGCCAACCTAAAAAGTTCAGTAACTCTATACACAATTCATTTAGGCGCATGACTTCCCTAAGGCGCTTAAGCTTACACTCTAATCGTTCCACCAAAACTTTAACATAAGCTCAAGCAATATACAAGAAAACGACATTCAAATCCTCTTCGAATTTTTGAATTCCGTTATATTTTGCATTCGTATGTATTAATAGACTTAACACGCTGCCATTATCACTAAAAATATTTTGTTTGTACTTACTAAATAAATCTTGTCGATGTAGTTTTGAATTTTGTAATACTAATATTTTTAACTTCACTGTTTGTTATTTAATTATTATTGTATCTTGTTTGATATTGTCAGTTATTATATATATATATATATATATATATATATATATATATATATATATATATATATATATATATATATATATATATATATACATATATAAATACACATACGCAAGCACACACACACACACTCATACAAACACTAATTGTATTAACCAATGTAATTCTTGTAACTTTTAAAAATTTAAAAGTTACTTTGGCTTCGTCCATCCAAAGGCGGTACTCCCTTCCTATATATATATATATATATACAAACATTGATTCAAATATTGTTGTATTGATAGTGGGATGCAGATACGGTGACACAGATACCGTGATACAGATACTGTGATACAGATATCGTGATACAGATACAGTGATACAGATACTGTGGTACTTGACGGTAAACAAACACACGTAGACTTGAAGCTTCCCACATCGATCACGGTATTTATCATGTCTAAAAATCAGGTTTTTTATTTATATTATTTTTCCAGTAATTGTCTCCTATTTCAATTTTTTTGAGTTGAAATATTTCTTTAAGTATTTGCATCTGCTATTTTAGACTAATGACAACAATGATTTGGACTTAAATTGTAATGTTTTCTTGCTGTATGGTTTTCTTTCCCTAGTAGTGAGTCCACAGATAGAATCCTTTGGGACTCGCAAAACATGTTTGAGTAATATAATTACCTCAGTCCAAATTGGAGTGCGCTTCCTAATAGTTCAATTAGGTTGTGCCAGAGTCAAGGGATGCAACATATTACCTGACCCCTGGTGACCTGACCACTATAATAGGTCACCAGGTCGCACATGGTGACCTACTCCCGATTTTCCAACTCATGATCACTTAATGCAGTCTTTTGTAAGCCTAGCTATTGTAGTTGTAATAAATTTTAAGTTCCGTACTAGACTCACCTCGATAATCTCTTCGTTTTAACCCTTTGCTCATGACGTTTCTCTTACACTAAATAAAGGTTTCATTACATCATCCTGGCTCCTCTACTTTCCCGCGTCCACCAGTGTTTCCTGATCTGCCGTTTCTCATTTGGAACATTTTCCCTTGTTCACTCTCAATTCCCCTCTATGTCTGAAAAGTTATTATATCTCACCAGTTTCTTTTTTTTCTACTACGTTGTCAGGTTAAGTTCTTGGGAGAATATATATGTAAAGTGACTGTAATCTTACAAGCACTTTAAATTTTATCTCCGTTCGTTTAGTTTTCTTGTTACGTACACATGAGTTTGTCTCCCTATGGAGTTCCTCATAGGAAATCCACGTGCAGTAGTGTAGTTGTACCTTCCCTGGGTGTCATTAACATTATGTATCCAAAATTTTAATGACACCCAGAAGCATATTGCCCTTCTTCACCACCTTCGAGGTCAACCCCGGAACTCACAGTTCCTGCGACGGCGCTGGAACCAATCGTATTGGCGTATGCCATTCCATTGGAGACTCAGCCCCGTGGAGAGGGGGGGACCTGCTGCCTGGGTAACAGCTTCTCCCCCGGATCAACCTACCCTGGCTTTGCGCCCTGGTGAGGCCACTCTAGACCGACAACCAGAGCGCAACTCCATAGTCTCCTGAGACTGCTGGATGCCTACTACTATCCAAAATTTTAATGTGCCGCTGTCGCTCATTCTCAAGGACATTAAGTATTCTATGTCATTTATGACTGCCACTCCTTATGTAAAGATTATTTCCTGTAGAGTCATCTCCATATACCACCTATCCTTCCTGACATGTTAAGAGAAAGTTCCTCTCTGTTGCCTCTAGTAGTCGTTATTTCCGAGTTGATTTTATCTCTCAAAGTCCATCGTCTCCTTGACCATTAGTTAGGCTCTTAGGTCACTGTTTTCTGTATTTTTTTTAGAGAACAGCGACACTGGGTCTATTTGTCTCTTTCCTGGGGTCTAATATACTTTCGTGCAGGGTTTCAGATCCCGACCACCACCGGCATGGACTCTGTTAATCATATAATATTATTCCTGTAATGTAGCTCACCTACCTAAAACTTATCCTCAGGGCTTGTTAGTGCTCTCAACTCAATAACCGGCAATTTATAATGTGATAAACGATACTGAGTAATGTTGCTTCTACATATTAGTTATAAAATGGTAACGTTGACTTTGTGGTGGCCTCTGTGGCGCCTTCTGGTTATGCTGTGAACTTTTGTTGTAATTTTTTAAATATTACCATTTTTACATGTTTTTGTAATTGAAACGAATTAATATGTTGTAATGAATGAATAATTTGGAAAGCCACTTATAATTTCTGTGCATCTATTATGCAATTTTCAGCATAATTACAAGACTGCTACGCACGAATTTATGCTCAGGACACCGTGAAGTTTAAAGGTTGGTAGTAATGAATTCCGGGAGGAAAGTAATGAATAAAAGCATAGCTTTTTCTTCCTGAAATTAGAGCAAAGCATTTCTGTAATATGAAATATTTTATGTCACTGCAGCGAAAATATAATGAAACACCACTCTTTCACCCCCCTCCCCCCTCTCTGTACCACTCTCTCTCTCTCTCTCTCTCTCTCTCTCTCTCTCTCTCTCTCTCTCTCACACACACACACACACACACACACACACACACACACACACACACACACACACACACACACGTGACCAGGGCTACAACGCGGGCAAAGAGACAAATATCGGTGGACACAATGGCTGTAGCCTTCAATGTTATGTGACCAATTAGAACACTGTTGTGGTAGTGATGGACGAGACACTGAAGTCTCACTGACAATGAGAGTTTTAATGTAATAATTTCTCATTCCTTGGTTTACGTGATGCCACTGTGTTAACCAGAAAATCTGCAGTGCATACTTTCTTACTTAGGTAAATAGATTGGAACACACGGATAGCAATACGCTTCAAAGATTGTTCTTGAGAACAACAGTTGTTGAAATGTGTTCGAAATACTGAAATGAACAGTACCGTTCATTTCGAATACACACGCACCGAGCCCGCAAACACAAATATACACATCGCGCACACAAGCCACGCACACTCACACTCACGCACATAATCACACACACATTCAGACAGATACGTCAGTTTTGATCTCTTGAAAACACACCATTTTTTTAGTAGAATTCCAAAGGAGTGGACTGAGCTTTGATGTATAGAGACATTTCTGTCTAGTTGGGCAATTATCAAAATAAAAAAATGAAGAAAAGTGGACATAATAAAAGAGAGAGAAGAGAAAAACACTTTTTTTTCAATACGAAATAGAGGGTGATAGAAGCATAAAAATAACGAGGGGACAAGCGTATAGGGACAGAGCCGGCGAAGAGTGCCTGAAGTGACAAGGAATGGAGAAAAGTGCCTTCAGGTATTGTTTGTTGGGCCAGTATAGTTGACAAACAGTGTCTTAAGTGCCAACAGTTGCCAAAAGTTGCAAGCAAGCTGCATAAGGTTCTCAATGAGTCCTGGGAAAGTATACATTGCAAAATATATAAACATAAGCAGAATCCTTGCATAGTAACAAACACACCTCCCTCCTTCACTCATACATCCACACACAGTTTTACTCGTGTTTTATCTCACTCAATCATTGAAACTGAGTTTCAACACAAGCTTAAATACCCGTACATGGTAATATGTCTACTCAATGTTAAATCTACGAGGAAGTCTTATGATTTTCTAGAAACAATCTACGTGAGACCATTCTTGAGTATCCTGGCTCGACATCGAACCCCCACATAAAGAAGCGCAAAAGAAGACTTAAAAATCTCCAAAGCAGTGCAAAAATAGTTTGTTCTAAGATAAGTGGACTAATTTATATTTGAAAATGTAAGGAACGGACATTACCACATTCAAAGAAATAATAAATTAGGGACAAGAAAATGACTTATAAGATTACAAAAGGGATTGACCACATATACTGATAACCAGACTTCAAAGTGAAGAACAGCAGAAATTAGGGATTTAATTGGAAACTAAACCGAAATGAGTCTCAGAGATGTCATAAGAAACTTGTTCTGTATGAGGCGTAATATAATAGAATAAATTAGATGGGTTAGCAAAGTTAACTCAAAAGAGATTAGAAGTTTTGCACTAAACTACTAATGCTCGATCCTGCAAGCACACCCAGATATGCATGTCCAAATTAGCACATATATTTGAATCTACAAGCTCCAACTTGGTAGTCTAGTAACTTTTATAACCATAGAGAAGTAATTAAACATTTCGTCTAAGATCATTGACCAGTTGAAACGAGCTTGAAAGTGAGATAGGTAAGGAAGGAACCTCGACTAAGTTATACTGTAGATTAGAAAGAAGACAAAAAACAAGAGCAATTAATATGGACTCCTAACAACTCATATGAAGCAGCACAGTAACTGTCACTGAATATGACACAGGTACATATTAGGTGAATGCACACAGGTTCCAACATTCTCCACAACAGTGCAAGGAACCAACGTAAACAAACATACATGGCGGTGTCGAAAACCGTGAAGCAGCAATACAATCATTCCAGGTAAAACACATTCCCGCCTCATCCATTCTCATCTACAGGGAGCAACTCGTGGCCCGTAAAGCGAATTTCAGCCTCGGAAGATTTATGTATATATCTCGGCCGCAAAATCTCTCACAACGCAACGCGGACCATTTAGAGGGCAACTTAAGAGACCAAATAATAATATTAGATGCCTTTGTGAGAGCTTGAAGGTGCTAGTGTGTGGTTAGGAGCACTTGCAGCACCACGCACGCCATCTGCAACAACACGCACGCTATCTGCAACAACACGCACGCCATCTGCAACAACACGAATGACGTGTTCTGTGCTCTGTAAGTGTGACATAATATTGCACAAACTGATGCACGAACAAGCGTGCGCGCACACACACAACGCACACACACAACATACACACACATGCACACACACACACACATGGACACACACACATGTGCACACACCAGAGCGCCTCGTGGCCCAGTGGAGAGCGCTTGATTGCCGCAGTCCTAAGGGCCCGGGTTCGATTCCCGGACGAGGCAGAAACAGGACAGAGCTTCTTTCAACTCTTGCCATGTTCACCTAACAGTAAATAGGTACCTGGGAGTCGGACAGCTGCTGCTGTATGCGCCTTGGGGATGTGTCCTATTAAAAAAATTTCGGCCAACACAAAATATTCAAAATCTTAAGCAAGATCTAAATTGTTAGTGATCAGTAGTGCTCACCAGTGACACGCCGAGTCAGGCGGCCGTAGCCTGTATGTGGTGAGAGTTCTCATGGCATAGGAGAGCTCTGTATCTGTAGACCTGTGTATAATTGTAAACCTGTGTATACCTGTAGACCTGTGTATACCTGTAGATCTGTAGACCCTGCAGATTTACAGAGGTAGGCAGCACTCGGGTGAGAAACCGACAAATTTATAATTTTCAATATGAGAAATTTCGAGATTAAACCCAGAAATAATACATTTTAGTGTTGTTAGGGAGAAATATGTGGTATGATATTATGTTTAGCAAAACAAATAAAAATTCCTGAAAGCAACAAACAAAAATGGCCACCAGAGGGCTAAGCAGACCGCTCCATATAAATCAATAATTTAGTCCCTTAATGAAATCCTTTCCCAAGTTACTAATGGAGAAGATTAAGCAACTTGTCACAAGAGAAGTGTTAAGCCGCTTAGGGAAGGGAGATGAATAGAGGGAGGATCTGGCGAGACGTAATTAGCTCGTCATCACCTGACAAATCGGCAGACAGAGACAGACAGTCAGACAGAAACGGACAAAATTGCATTCAGATACACATCAATTCAGAAACACATCAGACAGAAAAGAGACACACAGATTAAGGCTCATTATACGTGACACTCCTACTCCAGCCGATATCTCGCGTCATCATTCCTCGACTGGCTGCCCGATGGGACAGGATAACAGCGAGACCTCGTTTGGTTTTAAGACAAAGAGCCATTTACATAAATTCACAGGAACAAAAGCACAGAAAAGCAACAGAAGATAACCAAACGCCCTCCCCTCACCCCATGACGTGAGTCTAGCGTCACAGCACTGACTGACCTTTTAAACTATGTGTTACCTGCCAGTTTACCGTCCACGTCAACCTTGTCACACAGTCCCCACGGTGGCCGCCCACCGTACACTACCTGGCTCATATGCACACTGGAATGAAAGTCGGCTACCGTCACCGTATTCTCCCTGATGTTGATGTCAGAACCTGAGAGGCTAAAGAACTTGTAATCCAGTTCACTGTGGGTTGAGTGGTTGGATGCAAGATCGGCTCTGGCTAGCATAATCAAATGAGAATACACACAAACACACACGCACACACACACACACACAGGTATGATAGGGAAATGGGACAGGAGTCATTGCTGTAAACAACCGATAGCTGGAAAGGCGGGATCCAAGAGTCAATGCTCGATCCTGCAAGCACAAATAGGCAAATAGTAACACACACACACACACACACACACACACACACACACACACACACACACACACACACACACACACACACACACACACACACACTCACACACACACACACATCCAGCCTGTGTATGGAGGCTGACTCCATACACAGTTTCAAATGTAAATATGACAGAGCCCAGTAGGCTCAGGAACCTGTTCACCAGTTGATTGACAGTTGAGAGGCGGGACCAAAGAGCCAAATCTCAACCCCCGCAAGCACAGTTAGGTGAGTACACACTCACTGCTCGAAAGATGGACTGTCGTGGACTGATAGAAAACGTTTGACACATGTTGTTAAAGATTCGCTACCTGGAACAAAGTTCCAAGTAGCACGGGCTATGGTGAGCCCGTAACTTCACCCTTATTTGACACAGTACTCCATGAGAGACTGTTGCATAAGTTGGAGAAACAAGTTGGAGTAAGTGGTAAGGTGCTCCATCAATAAGGGATTACCTAAACAACAGGAAGCATAAAGTTACTGTGAGAGGTGAGACCTCAGACTGGCATGATGTCCCCAGCGGAGTCCCACAGGGTTCTGTACTCGGCCCTATCTTGTTTCTTATATACGTGAATGGTCTTCCAGAAGGTATAGACTCATTCTTCTCAATTTTTGTTGGTGATGCTAACATTAAGCGAAAGATTAAGAGAGAAGAGGACAGCAAGAGGCTACATGAAGACCTAAACAGACTGGAGGAATGGTCCAACAAATGGCTTCTAGAGTTTAACTCGAGTAAGTGCAAAGCGATGAAGATAGTCGTAGGATGCATTAGGCCAAATACAATGTACCAGCTAGGAGAAGAAATCCTTCAGAGGTCAGGAAGACAGAAAGATCTGGAGGTTGATATCACACCATACCTGTCCCCCACATTAAAAGGATAACATCAGCGGCGTATGTAAGGCTGGCAAACATAAAAACTGCCTTCAGAAACTTGCGTAAGGAGTCATTCAGATTCTTGTATACCTCATATATCAGACTAATACTGGAATATGCGGTTCCAGCCTAGAATCCGCATCTAGTTCGTTTTGTGTTTGATGCCTCAGAAAGCCTAGAGGATTCAGTTGAATCCCAAGTTACATTACGTTTTAGGATATCGTGCCTAATGGCTTAAGGCATGTGCCTGCGAGTACCCAATGTGCAGGCTCGAATCCTCTTCGTGGCTCCGAATGATCTCATTCATACATCACTTTGATGAAATTTCTTTGTGCATTATTATATTATATATTATTATTATTATTATTATTATATTATTATTATTATTATTGTTGTTGTTATTGTATTTTTATTACTGGAGCACCATATTCCAGAATGCTGAATTTTTAATTTAAATGCAATGGGTCAGAAGTAATGAATGAATATATAAATAAATATAATTTCTATGTAAACATTTCATGCAATTTATATTTTTCCTTTGCCATCGACCAAATGAGAGTCGACCAAGTGAGGGTTGACCAAATGAGAGTCGACCAAGTGAGGGTCGACCAAGTGAGGGTCGACCAAGTGAGGGTCGACCAAGTGAGGGTCGAGCAAGTGAGCTTCGACACCAAAAACAATTCTCTATGTTGATATATTTAAATAACATAATTCCCTTACTGCAAGAACTGTAATTTTGATTTCCAGAGAGACCTCGAGGGTTAATTAAGAACAAAACGCTCCCGTTCCCTATGAAACCAATTGTGTCACAAATAGCTCCCGCAGCCAACACACACATCTGATTGAATAGACCCCCTTCATCACCAGGCCACATCTGTAAGGTCTCCGACAGATGTAACAATAAGGTTCAATGCCTAATTGATTTGTTATAGTTCTGGGGCCTCTGATGCTTGAGCGCAATATTTGTGTTTTCCAATATACAGACTTGATATTGTATTAACATTTTGCTTATATTTTGTGTGTTTGATGGGTCGAGATGTTTATTTATGTTCCAGAATAGATCACAAAGAGAACAGGGGTTTTCTATCCACAGTACAGGTGCCACAATGTGTTTTAACGAGTAAAATTGTTCATGAACTAGTACGTTACTCTTCTGGAACATTTGAGGTTGGAAGGCATATCTTCAGTATTTCTTGGGGTAACTGCAAGGTAGGGTTTCACAAACTAACTTATGCCTTGCTGATGAGGATGCAAACTTTGGGCAACTGAATTACCAGCTCAGTTTACTGATCACTCCACCACTGCCTTATCATGTATAATAACAGGAATTAGCATATATCGAAACGTACATTCAGTTCAACCTCTCCCCACAGCTCCGTTCCCCATCTCTCCTCATATTTCCGTTCCTCATTTCCCCATCACAGCTTCTTTTGTTGTCTCCCCTCGCTGTCTTGCTCCAGGTCTCTCCTTACTGTTCCGTAGCCAGCCCACACTGCTCCTGGTCTCCTCTCACCGTTCCGTAGCCAGCCCACACTCGCCAATCCGTTGCGCATCTCGTCTCATCGATCCGTTCCGCGTTGCCCTTCATCATTAGTTTTTGTCTGTCCTCATCCAGGAGAAGCATAGCAAAACAGACATGCCAAAGAGTTTTAATCTATTATCCTCCTCTTCATTTACTGTCGACAACATTAATCATGTTCCTTTAACAATCCCGAAATGTGTCAATGACAAAATCTCTCATCGAATAAGAAATAATGTCAATCAGGTTGTGGATTTAGCACTAATTAAAAATATATATACCAGTTAATTCTGCAACATTCGATCAAAGAATATCAGGGGAAGTAAAAACAATGCAGTGAAACAAACGATACAAAATTGCAATTGTCACTTCAGTCATTAACATTTAAAATGCAAGTGAAGTACCTTCTGAAGGTAACAAGTAATCAAATTACCTTCAGCAGTTGTTCAATTCACAAACAGTCATTAAGAATTCAGAGGTTTTTTAAATAATTACAAATTGCTAATATTATCTCCATGGTTACCTTGCGATTGCCTTGCAATGATTTCCGGGCTCAATGTCCCCGCGGCCCGGTCCTCAACCAAGCCTTCTGGTCTAGTCGGCCATAGGAACAGTTCATGTACATTTATCATGTATAATCATATTTCTTTAATGGCGTCTGCATTTTGTTAAATATATATCGCTAAAAGCAAGACAATAATCTTTATATCGAGTTTTAATGTTATTTAATGTGTCTTTATTAAAAAGAAATATTTTACATCCAGAGATGAACAGTGTTTATAATTTTTCAACAAATCTCTGAAAAATGTATATTTGGAAGCTAGTGGCCAGTCCATAACTACATCCCTTCAGAGAAGTTACACGTTAAACAGAGTACCACAAGGGCTAGTCTTGGGACTATTTAAAAATATGATATGACACTAAGCTAGATGCAAGGACCACAACACTCGTGCATCAGAGATTACAAGACGACTTAGATGACCTAGCAAACTCGAGTTAGAAAGGCAGATAAATGGAAATCAATACATAACCCGTCCAATACACAGAATAAGACAGCTACGGGAGCCGATACTCGGCCGGTCAAGCCCGCCCTGTCTCACTCTTGTATATATACAATCTATTCTTGACACTCGTTAAGCTGTTTGTTTCAGTAATACTTGCTAACATTCGCTTCCGCTCACCCACCACCCGATTCCTAGAACTTGTTTCCCTATATCCATTACAAAACGAAAATGGCTGATATGCTTTCACGGTTTTTATGCTCCTGCTTATATGCATCCTTGGGTCATATATGCTCCGGCTATATGTTCACCCGCTCAAACGATCCCCAATAATATAGACTCATTCGCCATATACGCTCCGACTTGGGCTTCCTCAGCTCATGTGCTCCCTCAGTGTGCAAGTTATCTTAGTTCCAGCTTATATGCTACCTCGGCTTATATGCTCCCCGGTTCTTATGTATCGGCCGTTCATATGCTCCGACTTATATTCATCCTTTGTTCATATGGTTCCTCAGCTCATATTTTCCTTTAGCACATGTGCACCTTTGGTTCACATGCATCGATTTATGTGCTTTCTTGTTTCATATAATTAATAATGTGCTTAATAATGCCCTCCTCGCATCCATTGTTGCTATTTTAGTGCAGGTTATCCGAGTATTATCGTAGTGTTAAAGGTCAAACATATTCCGATTCCACTGTTTTTTGCTTTCAAAGCCATTTCTGACACTTTCTACAGATAATGTGATCATTTTCTTTTAGTTTAGTAGCCGTTCAATAGTGTTCAGCCACCAGGCCTCTTTGCATGATCTGACTTGCAAAGTACAATTATAGCGTGTTGAGTCAGGCCTCGAGACCCAACCTCAGGAGTCTTCAGGAGAGGCGAGGCCTCACATCAGGGTCCTCTCGTAGCTCCACGTGTGACGCAGATGGACTGGAACAAAAATTAATTAATGGGAACTAATATCTTGTCAAAAGGATTCAGTTTCATGTGAGCTCATATTAGCATTTTCATTAACATGAATTTACACCTCTTTCATCAGAAATTAATGTTTTCTTTGGTGTGGACACCACAGCATCAAAGGCAGCCGCATATGTTGTGAATGTTTATCTGATGATGATACGACAAGCGATTATCTCTTGCCCGTGTTTACTGGCTTGGGTTAATAACAGGAGATATGTATCTCTGTGTTCTTTGAAGTGATCATCTCTGTCTGATTCTGTTTGAAAATATGCGATCATCCGCTTCTAATGAAATTTCGGGCTTAAATACATGAGATATACGTTTTCCTCATCCTTCTCATTGTGCAATCATTGTTCACTCCTAGCACTGTTATTCATCGGAGCAAACACTACCAACAGCACATGAATCTCGAGACCATTAACTCACCAGTTGTTTCATCCTAGTATGGCTTGTACAATAACATGATAACACAGTTTTATAATGTCTAGAAAAGTGTTTTTTCAACCTGTGTGACGTGGCGGCACACAGGTGCGTCGCCGAGGGCCCTGCGGTGTGCTGCGGGAGTTTCAAAGGTTAAAAAGAAGCTAGAAAAAAATTCTGAATTAAAAAAATCGCCGAGGTAAATTTTAGTAATACTCTATTTTTTGAATAACAGATCACACTCAGGCAACACTGAGTGTCAGTCTTCAGTCAGCTGTTGCTCGGAGTGGATGTGGAAGTCCCGCTCGTCATCAACAAAAGCCAAATACTTGTTAATCCAGCCGCAAAACCCTCTGTTTTTTTAATGAAAATCGGTTTACATAGGACTTACAAATGATGACGAATGTACTTTTCTCGATCAGTGCTTCGCTGACGTCCTCTGCTCGAATCACACACTGTAAATGCTTCACCCCCGGACAACAAACACAATCTCCAACAGAACCTAAACATCTAACCTAACCTTGGCCTAACTATACATTGAATTATATTGTATATTAATAACTAATAGACGAGAAAAAAACTATTACACAGTATGATAAAATTAATGAATGCGTCTCTGGGTACGGCCGCTCCTAACGAGCTTGGCCTGAGGACGGATCGCAGCGTGTGTACTAATACATATTTTTTTTAATCTTTTTAATCTGAATTTCGTTTGTCTAGATTTTTTTTCAGTGACCCCCAGTCAAAAAGACAAACTTGCCAGCATAATATGCCAGATGTATTATTATATGATAAAACAAGCAATAGTGGGCCTTGACAATGTTAATGTCTTGCTCATTGTCCCTTAAGTTGAAAAAGGTTGAACATCTCTGATGTAAAGAGAAAAAAAAATTGACAACGGAAGGAATGGGCGGTTAAAATAAATAATTGAATTTAATTAAAAATAAAAAAAATGCATCTGCTGTTGAAAGCATAGTTGCAAGAGCTGAACCGAGTGCTTGAAAACTTTAACAGAATTAAATAGTTATAATATAATCCTGGCGATTTATGTTTCTCTGCTGCACACTAAAATATCACAGGCCAAATTAATTCAGTTTAACTCGCTTGGCTATGACCAAATGCACAAAATGAAATAAGTCAATTATTCACTTTTTATCAGGGTTAATGGATAGTACAAAACCCTTTCAAAAATAATATTAACACTTTAAAGAATGGTCATCAATTCATAATCCTTAATATTTATAGTTATAACCGAGTTATTTACACAAAGTACAGTATATTATTTATGTCAGAGAAAGTAATAATAACAGTATGTGATCATTTTAAATATTTATTATATAATCTACATTTAGATTTAAAATCTATATTTTTCAATGATTTATAAACATACTTTCAGCTGGAGTGAAGAGGTCTAACAGGCATACTCATACTCACAGTTCAACATCTCAGCGATCAAACTCATAATGGCAAAATATATATAAAATAAAGTTAGACTAATAAGAAGACAGTCTTAAGGAGAATTGGTATAATATAATATAAACCAGTATATATAGTATACCAGTATACATATGAAAAACAGTAGAACAAGAAAAAATCTATTTTATAATTTATTTCCACAAGTACAAACGCTTTGAAAACAGTCAAACATTAATGGTAAAAGAGAGCAAACAACTTAACAAATAATTAAAATCTCGAAAATTTACAAATACCAATATAAATTACAAGGATCAAGACGATTAAAGTTTATCAAAAGATATATACAAGACATTATGGTTTGCCACGGGCTACATACACCGAGAGGTCTGCCCGAGTTTCCCTTCTCTATACACTGATAGTTTACTGTAGTCCTGGACAGTGTTCTGAACTAAAGTATACTTGGTTGTTGGTCAATAAGCTATTATAGGGGTATTATTAACCCTTTCGTGACTGAAGGACCTTGGCCACAATCCAACACCAAAATCTTACCAAATACGAAATTAATATGACAACAAACTATTTGAGAACTGAATTGGTTAAGTAAGGTCTAACTTTAGCAACAAATACTTTGCAATATATGAGGGTAAATTATTAAAATACTATAATAAGGGTAATAAGCTTTAATAATAAGATTAATATAATAAGGGTAAAATTAATTTACAAAATTGGAAGCCAGCACAGTGAAGAGAGAATGATTCATTAGCTTGACAAAGATCACGATTGCAACCAATTTCTACTTAAGCAAAAATGTGCGTCGAAAAATAATCGTAAATTCACAGATGATGGACTTAAGATATCGCTATGTATTTTTTAGGTTTCACACATTACAGCTCAAACACTAAACAGACAAGCTACAAGAGATCTGAAATCAAAGAGTAATGGATCTATTTTCCCCTTAAACATTTTCCAAAACACATTAAATTTGTGTTCAACAACAATAAAGTACAATTTATGGCTGAGAGTTTCTCAAACACAATGACTTAAAACACACAAACCTAACTTAACCACAGTTCTCTTCATATGAACCTAATTTACAGTGAAATATAAGTACAATCAGTTTGTGTAGTTGCAATCGAGCTACATGCTTAAAATGGTACAATTGTTTGCTGACTGTACCATCCCAGCAGTAGCGTCACACTTGATATGACGTTATGCTTGGTTTGACATCAAGTTTGATTTGAAATCACATCAACAAATGTGTCAGTAGTGCAGCCCGTCCTCGCATACAAAGATCCAAGCTCGTTAATCCAGCCGCCAAACCCACTGTTTATGAAGGAAAAACAGTTTACACACGACTCGCAACTGACTGACGTCGGAACACTTCCGGAACAAGTGCTTCTCTCAAGTCTTTTGTTCGAACCACAATTCTATAAATGCTTCACCCACGAATTTCAAATGCAAATAATCGCCAACAGAACCTAAACTCCTAACCTAACCTAACCTACGCCAAACTATAAATATAATTTTGATGTAATAATAATATAAATTTACATGAGAGCAAAACAATTTTCAATAAACTTTATGTAAAAATTGATGAATGCGTCTGGGGAGAACGGCCGCTGCTTTAAACAGCCTAGTCTGAGGACGAGTTGAGTAGTGACACATAAAAGTATTGAATTTGGATTCATATTAACGATGAGTTATATTTAATTTCTCCACCTTGCATAATTTTCATTGCCTTTCAAAAGAAAATAGAAGAGATGTAAGTTAAACATGACAGAGGCTGCCTAATACTGAATCTCAAAAGTCTGTAACATTTTGAACATTATTGTGAAAAGGATTTGTCAAAGTTTAAGAAGGAAAGCCGATGAGCGAACGGTAATGGGAGGAGTGAAGCCGTCAACACAATGAATGTCGCTTCAATCTTCACATAAACTTTATATTATATATATATATATATATATATATATATATTATATATATATATATATATATATATATATATATATATATATATATATATCCTTAGGACCATGTTAAGACACTTCAAGGCAGCCAGCACTGAGAACGGGTCCCAGATGAGGTCATCCTTACCGTACATGGGAAAAGGTGATATTGACATATCTCGGGTAGCATCGTTCGTCAAGGCCGTGTGGCTGGTATACCCCACCTCCCAGGCCCTGTGGCTGGTATACCCCGCCTCCCAGGCCGTGTGGCTGGTATACCCCGCCTCCCAGGCCGTGTGGCTGGTATACCCCACCTCCCAGGCCGTGTGGCTGGTATACCCCGCCTCCCAAGCCGTGTGGCTGGTATACCCCGCCTCCCAGGCCGTGTGGCTGGTATACCCCGCCTCCCAGGCCGTGTGGCACGTATACCCCGCCTCCCAGGCCGTGGCGAGGGACATATGCCTGAGCGACCGCGTATATTGTTAATATTTCAGACCACGACGTTGACAGCGAAGGTATTACGTTCAGCTTCAGATTTTGAGAAGTTAGGTGTAAGGTGGTGGTGCTTGGGTGCAAGGTAGTGGTGCTTGGGTGTAAGGTAGTGGTGCTGGGGTGTAAGGTGGTGTTGCTGGGGTGTAAGGTGTTGGGGTTCAAGGTGTCGGTGTTGGACTGTTATGAGGGTGACTATATGACTCTTCTGCCGCTTTCGGTGATGTATTTTATCCCTCAATACCCTTGTCAAAACCCGAAGTTATAAATATAATTTCTTGCTCTTTTTCTGGATAATGATTTTATAACTGATCCTGCAAATGTCTTGCCTTTTCAAGTTGAAAGTCAACATGTGACATGAGTGACTGAAGGTCCTCACTCATCCTACACTGCTTAGGATTTACTTATATATGACAATTTCTCTACCCAGAGATCCTATAATACGTTTATGTTCCATTATTTTTTAATTTATTTTCGTAATTCATCATTGTTTTCCTGCTAAATTTAGCACTTTGATCCATATTTAACTCTCAAGGTGCTCAGTTTTCTTGCTTGTGTTGTTTTCTTCACTGACCACTTCCTTATTCAGCCAAGCAGTTCTTCTACATTCTTCTACTAATTTGTGAAGAATTATCACACTCAATCCCCTTCACCTCACACTCCTTACTCTCTCCCTCTCCCATATTTTACCCATCTTATCTTACCCATTTCTCCCCCCCACACGGCCTATGTTCTCCGTCTGGCCTCTAACCTCAAATAAACAGATATTTCTATTTAATTTTGAAGTAATGTTCATAAAGTTTGAATAAAGAAATCTAGGAACTTCTACCACCTTTCCCCGATTTTGTAAGGTGGTGGTTGTTACTACTTGGCCTCACCTCTCTCTCTCTTAGTATAACCAATAGGATCGACCTTGACTATATACGTCCTACATTTTCACTTAAGTTTAAAAGCTCCGATAGCAGTAAGTTCTAGCTGGCAGCCCTGGCTACACCTGTGAGCCACAGACCTGGCTACACCCGTGAGCCACAGACCTGGCTACACCCGTGAGCCACAGACCTGGCTACACCTGTGACCCACAGACCTGGCTACACCCGTGAGCCACAGACCTGGCTACACCCGTGAGTCACAGACCTGGCTACACCCGTGAGCCACAGACCTGGCTACACCTGTGAGCCACAGACCTGGCTACACCTGTGAGCCACAGACCTGGCTACACCCGTGAGCCACAGACCTGACTGAGTGACGGCACTCCGACAGATCAACTTTAAGTCATGGTATTGACAAAATGTATGCAATATGGAGTACCAAGACCTCTAATAAATGCAATCTTTTCACACAAAACGAATGACATTAAATAGAAAACCACGCTCGTTACCATGCCTTTACTGCTCTTCGAATGAAACAACTGAATATAGCGGTTTTGTGTACCGTTGTGCACAGGAGGCAGGTGGACACATGGTGCATCTGAGGGCAGCAGTAGGAACCTGTTACCTCTAATCTCCTCTCGGTCGGTGGAGGTCGCACTAATGGGGCCAAAGCCGCAACACTCGCCAGGGTTTAGCAGCAATGCTAGTGAGTTTTTGTTCTGCTCAGGTCGGGCGAAGTTGTAATGAAACAACTTCTACTTAATTGACTTCTGATGAGATTCAGTTGAGGCACTAACTGGTGCATACTAATGAGGGGGGGGGGAGGGCTATTATTCGCTCTTTTGTTTGTTCGTATGTCTCTTTCTGCACCCCCTCACACCCTACCTCTGCAACCTTATATTCCCACACCCTGCAGCCTCACGTCCCACACTTATCATTACCGGAACAACTCGACCATTGATGAACGCGTGTTAAAGTTATTGCTGCATGTCAGCATATGTGTTATTGTATAAAAGTAAATATAAAGGATTCTACAACACCTTAACCAGACTCCCTGAGAGGCACCTTGGGGCTCGTGGAGTACACTTAAGTATGAGAAAATGTTATAGAAGCTCAAATACAAACTAGTATTTATTAAATATAAATACTTTATTAATTACACCTATGACCCACTTTACTCAATACTGACAATAGTTCCTTTATCCTGACTACCAAGCCAGAGTACTCATAACATATTCCCGGTTTACCCTGGACCAAAATATAGACCAAACTGGTACATACCTTGTACCCATTCCGGGTCACATAACATCCCAACCCAATTCAGATTTTCTTCGGTCCTTCCTCTGGGGCAGTCTGATATTACTTACCTTAACACCAATTAGAGTTGGACTCTATACAATCAATAGAGCTGGCCTGTCCCAGCTCTGGGTACCTCGTCTCCCTTGTCCTCCAGTTGAGGACTTCTGGCCCGACCTGAGGTCCAGGCCTGAAGGACCTAGTTAATCAGTCACGCCTTCGTTGGGACAGTCATATGGTATATGATGTAAATCACGTGATCAACTGATGTCTAGGATTCCCTGAATCCTCCTAGGCGTCGAATCCAGATTTAAATGAAATTTCATTGTTTCAGTCAGATCTCACGGCTTCCTAATCCCGGTTAATTACCTAACAGCGTGACAAATAACTAGACCTCAATAATCCCCATAAAGAACGTTTGCTACCTACAATATACACTCATAGCACAAAACATTATAGTTATTCTTACCCATTCATATTAGCTTCATATACTTAAGAGATTATTCTAGCTAAATATGCAACATTTAGGTCATAAAATTCATGTGCCCTCACACCCTATCTTGAATATTCAGCTTTCAGAATGTTGTATATACTCTCACATGCTACCAACTATGTAATCTCGCCTGCACCCCACTATTCGCCTCACAGTGTACCCTCCACCCTACTCCCCATCCCTTACCCTCTCCCTCATTATCCCCAGCAACCCTCACCCTCTCCCTCATTACCCCCTCCACCACCTCACAACCAACTCTATTTACGCTCGCGTCAAGTGAATTCATTTTTATATATATGCGGTAGTTTGTAACTGAAGGGAACTCAGCGAGGCGCCCTAACTGATGCCGCCTGAGTAATCTGCAGGCGGAAGGCGGTGAAGGTGAAGAAGAGGAGCAAAACTTCGAGAGTCGGTGTACGTAAACTACAGTGTGTCTGATTACCTGTTTGGAGCAATTCTTACTGTGGACAAAAATACCTGGAGGAGAGTGTTAGGAGATGGTTCAACGTCTCCGTGAACTTCAAGAATACTTGCCATGAAATGATTTCTTGCTTTTCTTTTCTGAACTGACATATTATGAAATATTATGCATTAGTTAATGATGAATTACTGATTATAGGAAAGGTTAGGATCAAATGGTTCAGATGTTGTTTGATTGTTGCTTTTATCGAATATGCTGTAATGTTTAGAGTGGGAGAAAAACTGTGTATTTGTTCATGAAGCTATTTCTGTGAGGCTTGAGTATTGTTGACATACTTTAACACTGGAAGAAGTGTTGTGTGTGTGTAAGGCTATCTTGAAACTGGGGTAATCCGGGTAATCCTGGCTTTGCGTGTATACTGGATGTTACGCTCTGAGTCTGGGGATTTGTGAATGCATATTTCTGTGCCTAATTGCCAATATTTCTAATTGTCAGTATTTATTTTTTGATAATATTGTTTTATGCCTGTGTCTTTTGGGCCCAGTTATTCGTATCTGGGTTATTGGTGCCAGGTTCCTGGACTCTCTTAGTAATGTTGTTTATACTGATGTAATACCTGTCCATGCTACAGTCTTCGTGTTAGGCCATTTGATTAATTTTTATTTCATTGTATATATATTTTTGCTCTTACAAATAAAAAAGAAGGTAATAGAATGCAAATTATATTTCAGTAATTATGTTAAAACTCTCCAAAATGATTTCTTCCCGCGCGACTTAAGACTGCCTGACAACTTGAGCGAGGGAGAAAAAAACTCTCAACTCGAGACAACTTTACTTTAAGAGCGCCTAATTTTTCTAGACTTATTTCCTTTGAAAGACGTATCTTCTCGCAAATGAATTAGTCTCAAGTAAAATTTGCTGCTTGGGAAAACTTAAACTAAAATGGGTCATAGTAATAAGTAAAATCCATCTAAACAATACACATTTCAACAAATTTCAGAACAGATCAGACCACGCACTAGAAAGTGAAGGGACGACGACGTTTCGGTCCGTCCTGGACCATTCTCAAGTCGAGTGTGTAGAAGCACTGGAAGCACATCCGAATTTCAAAAGATGTTGATACTGCACGAAGACCCGAAGACGAGTATAATGAGCGATTACGAGAACGATATATATAATGAGCCCAGAACAACAAGTGCTTGAGTCACCGTAGCATTGTTGTGCTGACAATCTTGAATGGAGTCACAACGGTGAATGGGTGTCACATCGTAACAAAGCTACCCTACTCTAACACAGCTTAGTCGTATAATGATTCTCATCTATGCTATCGTAACTCGTCTTAATAGTGAATTGATGCCATGTCATGTAACGCAGCTTAACGTGTAATAATGCAGTGTTAACTGCAACCTGTCCTCAGGCCAAGCTCGTTAAAGCGGCAGCAGTCTTCATTCATCAATTTTAACGAACTGTGTATTACAAATAGGGTTCTTCTCATGTATAAACAAACATTACTATTCTTTAAAGTTCTTTGCATACTTAAGAGTAGGCAAGTTTAGAGAAGCGGCCGTCCCCCTAATTTATTCATCAATTTTAACATACTGTGTATTAAACATGGTTTAACACCACAGTATTAAACCAAATATTTCACATCCACACTACTGCCACATCCGCCGCCACTACCAGCTCCAATATCGTCAGCAATACCACCACTAACTCCACCATCGACAACACTACCACCACCATCACCACAACCACCACCACCAACACCACCACCATCACCACCATCTCCACCTTCGCCAATACCTCCTTCACCATCGCCAACACTGCCATCACCACAGTTGCTTGCTGATGCTGCCCGCCAATTATCTTAAACTTGGCAATGTAACTTTTGCAAGGTGTTTTATAAGTATAGAATGGAAAATTCTTGCTAGGATATGAAGTGTTTCGGTAACTTCTGGTCTGGCATTCTCTCGAGTAAACTTTCTTGCCTCGCTGCTCGTAAATAGGTTTGCTATGAAGAGAGCCTTGGTGCTTTGGTCTCCAGAACTACGGATAAATTGCTCTGGTGAGGAGATCCTCTTTGAGGAATGTAAATTGTCGTTGTTAAATTATGTTTGTACAAACGACACATAAATAATGTTTTTAACTCTTGCTCAAGTTTTCTTTGCGATATTTAAGACTGTGAAGTTCAGTTGAATTATATACATTCTGATATGCAGACGACGAGTCACGATAACGTGGCTGAAGATAAGATGACCAACCAAACACCAGGAGATGGAAAAGACGTTTCGGTCACGTGCTGGACCATTATCAGGTCGTAAATATTTTTTTTAGCTATTTATAATTCTTTCATAATAAGGGAGAAATCATGAATATTCATCTATTAAACACTTCCCCATTGTTAGATAATGTAATTATATTTTATTTAATAAATATTTACAGCTATTATACTCAGAGGTAATAAGAATTTGTTAAACCAGAAGAATCTTTTAGCAAATTCTGAACACTAATTTGTCAAGAAAACAATATAAAAATAAGTTTTTTCACTAAATATTACCATTTATTATTATTACACCCACCACACACTGAAACGTCGTCGTCCCTTCACCTTCTAGTGTGTGGTCTGGTCAACTAGACACTAGTATTCACCTGAACAATTTTTATATAGTTGAAAGTAACTGTTCACTTATGCATTGTGTTAGCCTGGGAATTAGCGTGTCGTGTAGCGTGCGTATAAGCGTGTCGTGTGAGAGTGGGACGAGGGTTGCGTTAATGCGTAAATATCAGACAACAGCCTTCTCACTTTTGGGTCCTGTATTTTGCTGCCGCACTAATGAGCCTCCCACGGAGAGATGTTTCATAGTTGAACATCGCCCATCTCCAGGGGCTCCGAGCCAGGCTCAGGCTAAATTAGGAAGCTTGGGTTTATCTGCACGACAAACTGTCCTCGTGCATCACCTCTGCAGCAGCACCCCAAGTTGCTAACTTCTATTTCAGATAACAATATGGACTCACTTGCGACATTTTCTTCTTTGATTATTTTTAAAGGATCATCATCAGAATTCTCTAGATACTCAAATTATATTATTACTTTATTTTTATCATATAATTTGAAAAAATATACTTTGCATGAAATAATATAATTGCTTCCAAAACATGCATGAGAGCAACAAAATAATAATTGGACAGCCGCTGTAGAACATCTACTTCGAAAAATGTTACTGCAATAGCTAATAGCTATGGAGATGATTGTATATTCACTGTCTGGAGACGAGAAAGAAGTCAATTATATCAGTGAAAACATTACACTTAACGAATAACTCACGCAAAGAACATTAAGTAACGATGTTTCGGTCTGTCGATGACACTTATGAAGTCGAAACTGCGGGAAGGGAAAAGCTTCACTTAGGCAAAAGAGAGAGAAAAGGGAGTTAGAAGGAGGTTGAAGGTGAGATAAGATCTGGTGGGAGTAGGTGAAGTGCAAGTGGATAAAGAAAGCATGAAAACCAAGAAAATAATAACAATTTACGAGAAGAATGGAAAACTAAGCTAAGTCGAGAAGGAAAGTAAACAAGAAATGTAA
>WNGS01000411.1:7850663-7862358 GCA_020271785.1 Procambarus virginalis
GTTTTCAATGATGCTAATAGAATATTTGGATTTAATTTTCAGAAGAGTTAGCAAGACACAATTAATGATAATTATCAGTTTAAATTTGGTTGTGTTTAGCTCGTTTAGAATATGCAATTCCGTTTTGGTCGCCATGCTATAAAATGGAGATTACTTCACTCGAAAGCGCTTAGCGAAAAATGTTAATTCCAGGAATTAAAACCATCCATATGAAAAGAGACTGAGTAAGCTCAGTTTACATTTGCTAGACACGCGAAGTTAGAGCTAACATAATTTAAGTGCAGAAGTGGATGAAAGTGTATAAGAAGGGGGAATATTAATACTATGTTAAATATACCAGTACATAATGGAACACGAAACAGTGGATGTAACTCGAATAAGTTTAGATTTCGGAAAGACCTGTGTTACTTCAGGTTTTAATAAAGGGTCTTTGATTTGTAGAACTGATTACCGACTAACATAGTAAATGGGAGATAATTTGATTGTTTCAAGCGTGGATTAGACATACATGTAAATGAGTTTTGTTGTAAATAAACAGCTAACTCGAATGGGCTAAAAACTCTTCTTCAGTTTCCGTATTTCTTGTGTCTGTGACTCCAATCATCACATAGGTTGGTCGTCTTCCAAAAAAACCTTTCCTGCTTCAGCTCTCCACAAACACTGTCGTCTTGTGTCAGCTCTCATACGCAACATAAACCATTGTCTTGGTTTTGTTGATGTTAAATGTTCTATTTTATTAGGAATGATCTGACTTGGTAATTAGGCCCTCTGTGTTCTTCTGTCTCTCTCTCTCTCTCTCTCTCTCTCTATATATATATATATATATATATATATATATATATATATATATATATATATATATATTATATATATATATATATATATAATATTATAAATTGCATATAGTCCTGGGGAAAATTCAGGCTTGTTCGCATATATATAATATAATTTTTTGGGGAAGGAAGGGGGCTCTAATTTGGTTGATTTTTTGGTTAATAAATAATAATAATCTATTTAATTTATCTTATCTTTCGTATATTAATACATCTTCAGAAGGAGTGACGCCTTCTGAAGATGAATTATTATACGAAAGTACTTAAAGGAAATTCCTGTTTCAATTTTCCTCCGTGGTCTGACACTGTCACATTTTTAATCACGTGTTTATTTTCGTGATATATATATATATATATATATATATATATATATATATATATATATATATATATATATATATATATATATATATATATATATATATATTCATTCACCCAGCAGTAACAGGAACCTTGTTGTAAACTGATTGGTAGGTCTTGTTTCAGGGAAACTAGCAAGGTAACCATGAGCTATGGAAAGGTGAAGCACTCACCCTGCTAACAGGAGCAAGGGGTCGGCTGTTCCTCTATAACATCCTTTGCAAAAATAACGTCAGAATTAATATAATAAAAATGACGTAATGTCCTTCTACGTATCAACCAAGTATGCCTCGGGAAGGACAGAGTCGCGAATGATGAGATATTTGGATTACGAAGATTTATGGGATTTACGTTAATATCCTCTTCTACCCTCCCTGCCTCCCACCCACAGCCTCCCTGCCTCCCACCCACAGCCTTCCTGCCTCCCACCCACAGCCTTCCTGCCTCCCACCCACAGCCTCCCTGCCTCCCACCCACAGCCTCCCTGCCTCCCACCCACAGCCTTCCTGCCTCCCACCCACAACCTCCCTGCCTCCCACCCACAGCCTTCCTGCCTCCCACCCACAGCCTCCCTGCCTCCCACCTACACCCTCCCTGCCTCCCACCTACACCCTCCCTGCCTCCTACCTACACCCTCCCTGCCTCCCACCTACACCCCCACACCCTTCCTGCCTCCCACCCACATCCTCCCTGCCTGCCACCTACACCCCACACCCTCCCTGCCTCCCACCTACACCCTCCCTGCCTCCCACCTACACCCTCCCTGCCTCCCACCTACACCCCTACACCCTTCCTGCCTCCCACCCACATCCTCCCTGCCTGCCACCTACACCCCACACCCTCCCTGCCTCCCACCTACACCCCCACACCCTCCCTGCCTCCCACCCACACCCTCCCTGCCTCCCACCCACACCCCCACACCCTCCCTGCCAGTAACGCCCTACCTATAATCGTCACATTTCTCCACGACCGTTGAGTTAGTTCATTACATAAACATATTGATGGTCTGCTGGTTGCCAACACACAATCATAATTTTGCGAAAATACAAGATATACAATATGCTGAACCCTTGTTGCTTTGTCATTAAAGATGAATCAGAAGACTAGCAATCTAACTGAAACTCTATTTACCTTTCTTTACTGAAAAAGCACAGGTAAATTAAGTTGCAAGTCAACCATGTTTTGCTATGTTAAGTTATGCCCTCAGGCATAACATAGCGAGTGTTATGTTATGAGGGCAAATGTTATGCCCTCAGACTAACAGGTGAATACGCATACCGTAGTCTAGCAACAAGTTACCTCTCTACCAATAACATTCCATAAGAACCAAGAATGTAAAATGGCTTAATTCAAAACTGTCATATAAGAAGTTAATTTTAATTATCTTTGTTTCAGTATTAAGTGAAAACAAAGCTCTCAGTTTGTAACAGTCATAACTCACTTCTACCTTTAATCTGTCACAACTCATTCCTTCCACGCTTAAACTATCATAACTCGCTCATTCTTATCTTAATCTGTCAAAGCTAACTTCTCCTACCGTTAATCTGTCATACCTCACTCCTCCTGCCCCAAATATGCCATAACTCACTTCTCCCCTCCTTAATCTGTCACACCTGACGCCTTGTTTCCTACCACCGCCTCATTTAACTCTCAATCTGTCACCATCTTCTCCACCATTTAACTTCTCTATGGCGAAGCATTAAAGGCGTGGACTCGGTCTTACCACAGATCTCTTACCAAACTTATCCAATATGTTACTGTCTTCACATTCTCACACATAACACCCAACGCGTCCACACTATATATATATATCACAACAGTTCCTGACTTGTGTGTGGATCTTACCCTCTCGTCTAGTGTCCAGTAATGATAGAAACTTTTAAGATCGTCCATTGGACATTAATTCAACAGGACTCACTTTCCTGCTTTTACAGGAGCTTCGGGTGACATTCTCAAGTTAATAAATGTGTTGAAAAACTGTTAGTGTTACGTTAACGTATTTTTTTCTGAGAGAGAATCATGAGTGTTTGTTTATATGACTGCCAAATATTAAATTTGATAAGGATCTTCAAGCAATTGTTGTTCGTCTCCTCGTAGTCATCAGGACCTTATTTCTAATATGATAACTATTCACTTTTAGGAATCAAGAATCCTATGTTTTCCTTCCCAGCAAAATAGCAAGTCGTTCCTTACACTAAATACTTCACATTTGTGCGAGCGAGCAACCCGAATATTTCTCTGAAATATAATATCATTGTAATTGTATCCCGTTCACATACTGTGTTAAACGTAGACGTTGAATTGACTTTTGTCTACCTGGAAGTGTAAGCCCGAGGCATCCCATCTGACCTGTCGAGGTCCATGCTCATTACTGTAAAGTAGCGTTCATATTGCGACGGTTATTAATTTCACTTAAACACCGTAATGTTTACATTAGAGTTGACAGGGAAAAAGTTTTCGTGAACTGAGATGACGAAGTGGAAATTAACGTGAGTTGGTGTAGATCAAGTGCAATTATGTACGATAAAGGCTGACACTTGTTAATAACGATAATAATGATAATATAATAAAACCTATATATGCAACCTCTTCGCTATTAGGTTGACACATAATAATACTCACATGAAATAGTACATAATGACGCAGTAGTAAAACACGTCTCGTGACTTTCGGGTGATATGGTCTGGGTTCGAGTCCTGGCCAGGAAAAAATTGACTTCACGTCAATCATTAACAATTCGCTTCTGTTCACCCAGCAATAAATAGATTCCTGGATGTAAACCTATTAGGGAGTCGTGTTCCAGAGAAAACCAAGTGTGTAAGGCATTCCATTAGCTATAGGATGGGAAAGCTCAGAACACATAAGTCGTCTGATCCTGTACCCTTCTGTGTAAATAATAATAATAATAATAATAATAATAATAATAATAATAATAATAATAATAATAATAATTCGTAGCCACTTACACTGGCTGGATTAAACAATCAACAGGTCAAGCTCAGCTGACTCGCTTCTTCCAATCCTAAACATTACTTCTTTGATTTATTTCAGCCGGCAGGATTCTCCCACCTCTAGGCTGTTTTATGAGGACACCTTCACTGGCCAGAGTATTAGAGACAAAATATTGCTCTAAGGGTCAAATATTTTTCTGGTAGCTGCATTCTCGAGAGACTCGAAATATTTTTAGGAATCACGCTGCCTTTTTAGCGAGAATGACGACTGGAAACCCGATATCGTCTCCAGTGAGGCACGATGACCCTTCAGAAGTACGTTTCGTGGTCAGGTGTGCAATGATCCTTAGAAACCTGAGCTATGTCTTCAGATATTTGTGTATCTATTTTCGATGGAAGTCGTTTGTCTGTAATGGATAAATTTATATAAACCTACGATTAATTGTTGAAATTATCACACCCTCAGAGAACACACTATATATGTGAATATATAATTTGTTCATGGATGAACGTTTCTTATATGGATTGTTTACTTTTTCTGCTTTCAAGATGTTATAATAGATATTATTTTATTATTTAAATATTAGGTGAAGTATATACGACCATCCTCAATAAGGTTTATTTGTATCTATTTGTGTACCATATATAGAACGGCGACCTTGTACAGCTGAGCGGAATATCGTCCCTTTGAGAGCATCTGGTTAGGTCAAGCATGTGATGGCTCTTGAATGCATGTCCTTCCTAGCACGCAGGTCGTTAGTAATACGGTGTCCATTCATCAGCATGAGTTTCCTTCAATAATAAGCAATACTGCTACCATTCTCCACCTGTTGCAAGGAGCCTAGCGGGGTCATTATAATTATCCCTCAGTTACGAGGCGTTATACATTCAGTTTTCATTTAATTGCAAGGCGTCGCAATAGCGCAATGATCCTTAAATGGTATGGTGATAGTTACACAGCTTCGCTCCTCCAGAAGAGTCCTCTAGCACAATGGAAACATTAACAACTTTGAGGATCTCTTCGTAGGAGTGATCTGACTTCCTGCACCATTTACCCTGTATGTCTTGTCTACACAGAGTGCAAACAGCTGGATTTACTTTACGCGGGTTATAATTTGGGTGATGTGTTAAATTAATAGTTTACTCAGAAGGGACGAAAGAGGTCACTCGGGTTCTTCATAAATAATTTATTCTCATTACTGAGTTGGTCGTTATTACTGTTCTCTCACTCATCAGCGATTATAATGGTCGTTGATCCTGCTGGGGCTACAGTGCTTATTGATCCTGCCGCTGTAATACTTATCACTCGGTCGTTCTTCTTTGCGTATTTGTTTATGTTTAATTCACTGGTGCATTATAGGAGAAAACTATTTGGAAAATTAAACAATTATTCAACGATTTATAAAATGCACAATGTATAGCTTTACTCTAAGAGAGAATATGTCTGTTAGTCTGTTTTTCTGTGTTTAAAGTTGGAGACCATATGCTTCAGGCTCACCCAAACTGGCAGAGGAAATTCATCTGAGGTCAGGAAGGAGCATTGGCTGGTTGATTCCGCCAGAATATAAATAAGAACAGCGTGTCAGGACGCTGACTCGCTGTTCAAAATCGTCAGCCCACGACGGTTTTTGGCACAGCCCGCCAGCTACACAGATGAATATGTTCAAAAGAAACTTTTGAAAACTATTTTTTCTAATATTAATATGCACCATTATTCACTGATATCCGAAAAAACTCACAAATTCTGCTTTCGATAATTTCCTCGTACAGGCATAAAACATACGATTCTTACACAGCTCCAAAGGTTTCTTAAGCTATTATCAGACTAAGGGAAAGTGTGGTGGATGTCACTGGTATTCAACAACAATCCTGGCATCCACCACTGACCAGAGAAGACCGCAAATACTAGAAGCAATACTCATAAAAAAAGACCTACCCCTAAATGTGCAGAGTAACTACTTCGATGCCTTGCTTACGATCAAATGCAGACCTCACCAAACAGCACCGGATAACGACATCTCTACCGAGGTTGCCGACATAGCAACCTCCAATGTCGGCAACTGGCAAGCGTCTCACTCCACATGGCCTTCGCCTCGCTGCTCCAAGCCCCCACCAAATATAGGTGTATTTATGGCAAGGTGGTGGCTGACAGGTTCGGCAAACCTGGTCTACTCTGCCAAAGCACAGGATGATAGCATTGAGACACCGTGACGTTAACATCATCAAGAGGAACCTCACCACAGCTGGATGCCCAGCCTAGAGAGAGCCCTTACACTCCGCAACTCTGATATGCTCTTATTGGCCGCCCAGATGGGATCACAGTGAACCCCTGGAAGAATGGTAAACAGTTGATGTGGAACTACACGTGTATATCAACCCTGGCTAACACCTACAGTGACTTCAGTGTTGCACATCCGGGGGCGCTGCCACTCGGTAGGAATTAGACAAGTCCTGTAAGTGCGGAGACCTGGTTCATCACTACAATTTTGTCCCCATTGCTTCTGAGACACTTGGCGCCTGGGGTAAGAGTGCCATCAGTTTTTGTAAGGAAGTGAGTTCTAGGTTAATTGAAACAAGATACTCTAGACCTTCCAGCTTCCTTTTCCAGCGCCTTAGCGTGGCGATAATGAGAGGAAATACACACTACATTCAGGGTTCCTGCCCGCCATCTGAGATGCTGGAGGAACTCGACAGCCTATGATAAACAATTTTATACCTTGTCTGTAACTAATTCTGTAACTCTTTTTTCTGTAATAAGGCTTAAATAAAATAAATACTTGCATTTATAAGGGGATGGTAGAAGACTATGTGCAAGCGTGGGAGCCCTACAAGGCTCCCCGGGTGCTGCATATCATCCTCTTCGAGGCTGAGCGTCCGTACCTGAAGTGGTATATATATATATATATATATATATATATATATATATATATATATATATATATATATATATATATATATATATATATATATATATATTACAATTAACCAGCATTTTTTTCTGAGCATGTTCCATGAAAACCTTTGCCAAAAAATGTGCAGGCGACATCATTTGTCCCGAGCCTGTGTTGTCCGTCAGGCGAGCCTGGCCGTTCCGCTTGTTAATGGGCGCTGTAGCAAGCACTCTGAGCTCCACACGAAATATGATCAAAGTTTGGGACGAAATATACGACTGTGGAGGCCGTCAATAATAAACTCACTGAACCACTGAGTGGGACGAACACCAATTACAATGGAAATTCACAAGGAATGGTTTACCAATTACACTGGGAATTAGCAAGGAATGTCATACCAGTTATAATGGGATTTCTCATGAAATGGTACACTAATTGAAATCAGAATTAGCAAAGAATGATATATCATAAGATGGGAATATGTACCCCCATTAAAATGCATATTCGTAAGAAATGTATATAATTTAAAAAGGGAATTCGCAAAGATTGCTATCCTAATTGCAACAGCAAATCGCTAGAAATGTTAGACCATTTTCAATGGGAATTCGCAATTATTATATACACAAGTTGAAATGAGAATTAGCAGGGAATGGTACACTAAATGAAATGGGAATCCGCAGGAATGTTTATCTTAAATTCCAGTGAATTATGTTTCTGTTAATGTCAGTCGGTATTTGTCTGTATTTATGTCTGCCGGTATATGTTTCTTAATTTCTATAATTTTGTCTGCTTGCTATATGTCAGTACAATAGAAACCTGAGGTTAGAAAGGTAGGGTCCAAGAGCTAAACGCTCGATCCTGCAGGCACAAATAGTAAAGTAAATACACACTCACATGCGAACTACACATTTTTTACTCCTACAAATATTTGTTCAAACATGTATTGTGAATCACACAAACATTTAGAATCATAAAAACAAACTCTGATCGACAACTGCCGCAATGGCACTTGATTTTAACAACAGCATGGAACCCGGCGGAGTTTGTGTCTCCATAAACAACACCTAATGCACGCGCCTCCCTCGAACTCTGCTGAGGGATCCACAGTTGCCCAAACTTATTTAATACGATGTTTGCTTGGATTTATTACGTTACGTTTTGTTAGCAAACGTCGAGTCACTGTTGATGTTAGCGAACGTCGGCTCACTGTTAATGTTCGCAAGAGTTGATTTACTACTGATGTTAACAAGCGTCTTTTGATTGCGAACAGTTTATGACAGCGAATGCCATTTGTGTGTTGAAGTAAGCGAGCCTCGTCCCATAATTTTAGAAGATATGATGAGAAGCTTATAGGAGAGTTGACCCAAATAAAGTAAAGAGAAATACTCATTCTGATATTTCTCGAAAACTTCAATTGACGAGAACTATAACACAGCCCTAATAGACATGGGATCTTCAGATTGTTTCAATCATAGGTTAGACATATATTAACTGGCTTGGTTGCGTATAAATAGGAACTACCTCTGATAGGTCAATATGCCTTCTGCGGTTTCCTCTGTTCTTTTTATTTTTGTCAAAAATCCCTACAAATGTGCACATTCACCTGATGACATGACAGTGTTACAATGAGTTCGGAATCCTCTGTTTATTATCCACCATTTCAATGTTTTGCCCATAAATTGAATATAAACATTACACATTACTAAAACTATTTCTTGCAAACTATTTTCTTGCTAAAAAATTTCGGAAAAAAATTATGATTTGTATTTATCTCTTAAAACAAATGAAAAAGTGGTATATATATCTATTTAATATATATTTTATATAATATCTATTGAATTATATATATATATATATATATATATATATATATATATATATATATATATATATATATATATATATATATATATATATATATATATATATCTTTAGGTAAAACTTTATTGGAGGAGTTTTAATTACTTTTGGGATCTAACCACATCTCTCTCTTGATTAATCAGCGTCTTGTCCTCGGAAGGTGAACCATTAAGTGACTGAGGAAATGAAAGATCGTAACGGGGTGTTGATTTGTTAAGGGCAATGACTCTTTCCAGGTTCTTTTCTTTTAGTGAAATTGTCTTAAAACCAATTTAAAAAAGGAATTATTAAAATCTAAATACTGGGTTCAATTTGAATTTAATTTATGTTTCTAGTGAAACATTTGTTTTCCTCTCCTATTATCCCCTGTCCTTTCCTTTGTCTCTTGCAGACGAGGAGTCACAATAACGTGGCTGAATAATGTTGACCAAATCACACACTAGAAAGTGAAGGGATGACGACGTTTCGGTCCATCCTTGACCATTCTTCAAGCTGATTCACAATCGACTTGAGAATGGTCCAGGACGGACCGGAATGTCGTCGTCCCTTCACTTTCTAGTGTGTGGTCCGGTCAACCTTTGTCTATTTTGCCTGTCTCTCTGTCTGTCTGTCTGCCTGTCTGTCTGTCTGCCTGTCTGTCTGTCTCTTGGTGTGTATTATAAATGATTTTTTGAGAAAGGAATTAGGGGGCATCAGAATTATGATGGCTGAGCACCTTCTATTACTGCCAACTGCTGACAGTCCGCGAAGTTGGGCCAGGTGGGGAGGACCTTCAAGAATATTGGCTTTATACATAACTGTCAGTCCAAAAACATCTCGCCGGTGGTAAACGCTCAGATTTCCTAACTGGCTAAAACAGAAGGGATCAAGACTGCAGATAATCCTCTTCGCACAATTCTCTACCTTGTCTAAAATTCTGATATATATTTAACGTCTCTCTGGCTTCACACCGCAACAATTATTCTCTTTCTCTTATCTATTGCAACTTCCATGGTTCTTTCTCTCAAGTATTAGTCTTCCAGACTTCAAGTTCGGTCCTTGTTCTCTTACTCCAGGAGGTTCTTACAGTTAATATGTTTGCATTAATACAAGAAATTTGTGTTATACATTAAAACTGATTTTCATCCGATGTTATCTCTGACACCTTTAATCTAAAATATTTTAAGAAGTGTCTTGCTTATTAGTGGCCATATGTGGCATACACCCTCGCTTCCTGAAAATAAACTCTTTCAAAAAGCTATTATTAGGTTCTAATGTATTTACTAAATAAACCTTTTATTGTTATTATTATTCATAATAATAATTCATGATTATTATTCATTCATATTATTATTCATTTGCGATGCTTTTCCCGAAGTAATTCACTTGGAAAAAACATTATCTTCATTTGCATTAGACTATTAAAGTCATTATGTTTATTTCCTGGTATTTATTTGTATCCAAAACACTTCAGTTGATTTTCTTCTTAATTGTAAAGTTCCTGCCTATCTTTTTTTTATTAAATTATCTTCTTCGATATATATCTAAACAAATTTTATTAATCTATTTTATTTTTCCTCTACAAATCCTCTGTGTTTTTAGCTTCCTTTCGAAAAACATGATTTGGTGAGCAGGTTGGCCGCCCTCCGGTTATTATAATCCTTCAAGCAACGGTCGTGTTTATATTAATTTTTGCTGAGAGGCGCAGCGAGAGAGACAGAGGAAGATGTGAAGGCGTACGGGAGTGGGAGGGTTGAGGAACGAACGTGAAGATCATCTACAGAGAAATGGGATGGAGAGATGGAGGGAAGCGAAGGAAAATATGTATTATAATTATACGATACTTGGAATGTATGTGAGGAGGAGTTGAAGTATGAGAACTGTGTAATGAAACGGTGAATAACCACTTGAACCATCTGGGATTGCAATCCGGCCTGCAAGAAGCTAGGCCATCACTGTATCACTGAAGGTTAATTATTACATTTCTAAATTATATCATATTATGATCTTCTGTATTGGCTATGCCATATGCTGTTCTCGACACTGATCGTCACAGATATTGTAGCCACTCCAACAACTGGGTCCATAATATCAGCTGCCTGAGACCAGATTCCCGAGATCAACTTCCAAAACTTTGAGATCAATCTTTAATGACCGGTTTTGTGAGTTTTTTTTTTGCCTTATATCAACTCTCTATAATCCCACATCACTTACAAGAAAAACCGTTTAATATTCTTAAAATGTAAGTAATAAGAGGAGAGTAATTGGCAGCAACCGAGCAAAAGAATCTGGCAACTATACCTAACATCGAGGTAAACTAGACGGTTTTACTAATTTTACTTATAAATAAAAACCCTAAAAAATTACTTAAATCACTTGATTAAAGGATATCAGTATTAAAGCAACCCTTACAACATAACCTTAACATAACCCTTACAACATGATCCTTACAACCATTAGTTTTGTCTATTTGATAACTTCTCCCAAAATCGTCCCAATAAATATTATAAATGTAATAAATGATGACGAGGATGACTTCAAACCCTATACAAGATTACAGCCCTTTCACATGAAGCCTAAATATTTGTGTATTCTAGGCCTTGTATCCTTTGTCCAAGCGTTCCTGAAAGCACCATTAAAACACAAGGAGAAAACCAGAGACACGCGGCCAAAATACCTTAACCTTAACATTTCCCCAAATTTGCAGGATTTGCATTGACAGTTTTCACCGGAATTCGTTTTTTGATAGAGAATTCAGAAACTACATTTAGTTATGTACAAAAATAGCGGTTTTTAACAACTTTAAGTAAAAAGAGTTTTA
>WNGS01000411.1:7872804-7889354 GCA_020271785.1 Procambarus virginalis
CTTGACTCTGTTGAATGTTTTTTTTATACATTTCTCTTTTATACATATACACTACTTTATCTGGAACGTCATTCCGTAGTATTTCTACATGATTTTTACTCCCCATTGAAATGCTACTAAACGACATTTATTACGTAACTACTTAATGTATTAAATACTACTTAATGCTTGTGTAAATATATTCCAGCCCATCCTCCTAAAATTTAAGTATTTATAGTAACTATTTGGCCCAAAGTACCGATGTGTAGTGATGGACCACCATAAAGTTCACTTCTGATTTATTGAATTTGGCCAAACAAACTTTTTAACCGCAACATAAATAAGAGAATAACCTAGACTCTCCTATAATCCTAGCTCTAATTACATACTATTTTAGGCCTAGTAGCACACATTTATGTCATACTAGGCCTAGGAATATTTAAGTTTAGGTTTTAGCTATATTTTATCCTGATTTTTTCCATTAATAGTACAAAAAAATGCTTTATCGGCGATCCATCACTACACATACTAACTATTTGGTTGAAAGTACCAATAAGTACTATCATTTCAGGAGGATGAGTTGATACATTCACATTCAAATAACGTTATGCCTAGCAACTTTAAACTATAAATGTTTCACATTGGAGCTTTAATATAGCTTCCAGAGCACACAGAATAAATTCCGTGAAAGTGGTGGATACTGTTTAACCAACTCCTCCTTGAAAATGCCCACAAACACATTACGTCTGGGCTGCATGATCATTGCACGGAAATAAACGACTGCACGGCGTTAACCCATCTGCATAGAGAGGGGCGCTGGCCAAACATTCAGACTACTTATGAAGGCGAGTATGCAAATGTGGTACGCCAGATTCCTTCCTGGCCAAATATTCTGGGATGAAATAATCTCCCACAATTATTTGGTTCCTGAAATGGGGCAGCAGCAGCGTATGGGAAAGACGAGAGAGAGAGAGAGAGAGAGAGAGAGAGAGAGAGAGAGAGAGAGAGAGAGAGAGGAGAGAGAGAGAGAGAGAGAAGGGTGGGGGACAGGGGGGGGTTTATGTTGATGCATCAAGATTATTTTTACTTTTAACAATTATACAGAGTTAACCTTGATAATATACATATACAGATAATAATAAAAACACTTGTTAATATAAATATGCAAATATATTTCGCAAATTATTGTACAATTGCCAAAATTTCCTTTTATTATCCGGGATCAGAACTCTAAATTTGTCCCCATTGATTTACGTTAACAAATGTTTATTTTATTTTGATAGTGATGTTTTGTGCACTTGAACCCTGTTTATTTTATTTTGATAGTGCTGTTTTGTGCACTTGAACCCTGTTCTTCACCCTGTTGTTGTCATCGGGTTAGTAAACAATGGAGGCCCTAAGGTCCCTTCGACCCTGTGATACTCAACCTTAAATTTGCTCATTTTGACTAAAATATTTATGTTGGCTCTACTTGGTGAGGGAGCAGTAGTCAGAAGACAATAAAATGGCCTGAGGACTCGAATATTTTGACGAATTTATCACCAACAGTACACATTAAAATGATTAATCAAGCATCATATGATGCTGGAGAATTTAACTATGGGCTACAGGAATCTAAACAAAAAAAACACGATACCATCTTCATTGTTGTAACTAATGCTAGCCTGTGTGTATGGCTGCCACCAGTGATCTTCACTGTTGTAACTAATGCTAGCCTGTGTGTATGGCTGCCACCAGTGATCTTCACTGTTGTAACTAATGCTAGCCTGTGTGTATGGCTGCCACCAGTGATCTTCACTGTTGTAACTAATGCTAGCCTGTGTGTATGGCTGCCTACAGTGATCTTCCCTGTTGTAACGAGTGTAATGGCCATTAAATGAGTATGCGGTGTTAGAATCGAACCAACACCTTATATGACACATAAAACAAAGATGTAGAAAATAATCCATACTGGTGTCATGATCGTGAAATTCAATATGCGCAGGAGTTCTTACAAAATCGAGAAAGATAAATTCTATGCGAAGGTGAGACCTGAATATCGGGTCTGTCTAAGGATTGTGTCCGGAAAATGGGACATTGAAGGGGAATAATGGGACATTGAAGGGATGGAGTCAAAATAACAGGCCACTCAAGGAATGGAAACATAAAAATGGTCATTCCTTGGGTGCCAGTCTATATGCCTTGCAACATAAGAACTTGTAAGCATTCGAACTCTTCCTTTGATAATGTTAAAAAGGTTTATCGAAACACATTTCATAGTGTCAGGCCAAATAAAATTGGTAAATGAACCTAGAAGATAATTTTTCAACTTCCTTCTCAAGTGAAGAAAAATAGAGAAGATTCGTGCTAGAATCATTGATCTCACGCTTTCTGTCATTTTCAATAATATACGACTACAAGAAAGACTGCTACCAATATATATGAAAATTTATGTGGTTAAAATGAATTACACCAGCCGAGTGTAGGAAATGGATCCGATTCCCAACAAAGCATAGGAGTGTGTACATGTATTCATGTTTCTTCATCAGTCGAGCACACCATCACTCATGCATTCCTCACATTATATACTCATCCTTACCCAAACTGCTTGCTTCCCGATGCTGCTCACTGCAAGCAATTCACATTTTTTAAATAAATATTTTAACCTTTCCCTCCACGTAACTCTTTATATACATTATTCAAATATTTATGAACTTTATTGAACTCACTTCTCGTTTATAATCTACTGACAATTTGTGGTTCTTATATAATGGAATAATCTGCTTGAATCGCAAGATCGCACTTTCTTTGTACCTTCAGCTTTGAACGGAGAGAAAATAATTTGCCTAAGCCCCCTGGAACTCCACTCGCAGATGCAGCTATGCCACAAGGTCATCACCAACATCATCAACAAAGGCAAAACCTCCTCAACATCCATCTCTCCATCATACAAACTCCTCCACATGACTATCTTTCTCCTCTCGTTATTACCTCGCATCATTCGTCTTCCCTTGTGTTAGTACTACGCGTCCTTCGCCATTCCTCTCTTTAAAACCACGCATTGATCGCTTGTAGTAAAACACTCACTTAGACCCTGGGCGTATCTATTATTTATGAAAACTTAAGAGAATTTATGATGTGTAGCACTATTAATCAGATGCTCTCGTTCAGCTATCAGACAGCTTACACTTAGGTACGACATGCCATCGACATGGCTAAGAGAGAACTACCAGATCACATCATGCCTAATGACTTTACCGGCCAATGAGAATTCAGGAAAAGTTAAGAGAATTCCTGAGATTGTGTAACACCTCACTTACTCTTGCATTAGATATATACATCTGCTAATTTGTATTAATTTCTCTCTATCTCTAGAGATGTTGAAGTGAGCTTTAGCAAACACGTCCTCTAGCAAAAAAAAAAAAAAAAACGAGAGGCCCATGAAATGTTTAAATGAACTTTGAAACGTTAATTTTCAAATCTCTACCCAAATATTGATGAACAGAAGTATTCGAAAGATTCTTGCTAGAATTCTCGAGCTAATCTTGCTAACCATATTTAATATCGTTTGTTTACAAGAGGGACAACTTCTAATATCTAACTCTATACGAGAAAATGTCTGTTTATGCGAGGATGGGGCCAGACGTATAGGGACATATATACAGGATATACGTCTCTATACAGACGTATAGGGACGTATATATACAGACCTCACTAAACTTAAAAAGGCGATTTGTGATTAAATAGCGAGTGTCATAGGGTGATTACTCTTCATGCTGTTGCTCATATCCATGCTTTTCATGAGGTTGGATTGCAAATACATGTTATAATTATTTTCCTTGCACAGCATCAACCTCAAAACTCTTCTTGTATGGCTTGCCACTAAACATAATCTTCGAGAGAGATCATTAATCTGAAAAGAAA
Organism: Procambarus virginalis; assembly: GCA_020271785.1. Taxonomy (NCBI): domain Eukaryota; kingdom Metazoa; phylum Arthropoda; class Malacostraca; order Decapoda; family Cambaridae; genus Procambarus; species Procambarus virginalis. Next base: position 7,876,687 of record WNGS01000411.1, read on the forward strand.
TGAAGACTTCGATGCCCACGATGCCCTTTGTTTACAGGAATTTGTCCTTCCTAATGTTAATCAATTTTTTTCAAGGGTGTTCCATCCAATTACAGCCTTAATCAAATAAAAAAAGATATATCTAGAAAAAAAACCTCCACTTTCTACGACCCATAGTGGAAACTAGCCAACACAGCAACCAAGAATTTGTCAGAAGTTTCTATTTTGCTCAACAGAATTTAACGACTTGGCAAAGGTAAGTTACTGGAGTACTAAAGCAACTCAGTGGGGCACACAGTCCCAACTTCACACACACTGCAGCACTGAGCCAGATTTTCTCACATACCAGCCTCATCAAAAGCCCAATACAGTATAATAGGAAAAGCCGTGTCGAGTAACATGTTTGCACGAAGTTGAAAAAACAAACAGACAAAAGTAAGGCGTTACCCTACCATCGGTTAACGCAATTTACCTCCACAACAAGAATGCATTTCAGTCAGAATTCAGTCTGAATTACAGTGATCCTCAACCTCACAAAAAAATCTACAAACGTGAAAACAGCGATCTAAGCCAAAGTTTATCATCCTCCCTTTGCTTTTTTCTTTAATTTATCCCCGTTTTCGAGATAAAAATCCTGCAGTGCGTTTGTCCCGCCTTGACCCATAAGATCGTCCTAACATTTTGGTCACCAATTTTTTCTGCAGTTTTCTGAAGATGAAAGAGCTGTGGTGGGAGCAGACCTGCGTGGAATCACTGAATCTTTCCAGCGGCCTTTGTATTTTTAAAATGTGGAGAGTGCAGATTGTCTAAGATCTTCCTGGCTTTCACATTAACTTGAGCATGCTTTCTTGTCTTTTACACACACACACACACACACACACACACACACACACACACACACACACACACACACACACACACCACACACACACACACACACACACACACACACACACACACACACACACACACACACACACACACACACACACACACACACACACGAAGGCGGGAGACAAGCTTGAGCCTCAGATGTGTTAGACATGTTAGAAAGTTTTCTTTTAACGTAAGTGTAGTGAGTAAATTCACCAGTAGTGAGTCTTCTCTACACTGTTTTCATCACGGTAACAATCTTCACTGATCGCTTTCCTACTCTTCACCATCTATCCTATCCATCACCACCTTCTATCTCTTTCACCGCCTCAATTTTTCTTTATCACCTTCCTTACCTATTACCATCTTCACTCTTTCACTGCCTTCCCTCTCTTTCACCACCGTTTCTCTCATTTACCGCCCTTCTACCTTGCAACACCCTACCTCCCCTTCACAACCTTCCTTATATTTCACCAGCATCTAACTCTTCTCCTACTTATCTCCACCTACCTTGCCATTCCTCAACTTCGCTACCTCTTCACTACTTTCCCTACCCTCTATACCTTTTCCTATTTTTTATCATCTTCCCTTCTCCCCCATTTCCTTCCCTTCCCTTCACCATCTTCCCATCCCATATTGAGTCTTCATTTACACACAAACCATCTGGGGGAAAGGATTAGTAGGAACGTAAAGTAAAAACGAAATACATGCATAAATGTCTGCAATAAAGTAGGACATTGTATTAAAAAATAAAGTACATAAGAAAAATAATCACTTAGACAAAATTATGCTCGAACAATCTCATAATGGAATCTTGAATTTAGCAAGATTGAAAACTGGTATCATTTGTCATTTCCTGCTTATTGAGGTCAACTACAATCTGTCTATGGCCAGACCTAAGCAACTACCAGTCACTTTGCAAAAATTAGTGTGGTTTGCCTAAAACATTTGACCCCAACTTCGAGCAGACAAACAGGCAAACAAATAGTTAGACAGACAGACATTCTGTCTGTCTATCTGTAGATATAAATTTATATTGTATTGCAGCAAATTTGCTTATATATGGCACTGTTCCAAAACCTAATGCAGCCCTGCAGAGGTGTGTGCTTTCCTTGTATAAGGTCTTGTATAGGCCTATATTATACAGGTCAATACAAGGCCGACCTTCAATCCCCGACTGTCCAAGTGGTTGGGAACCATCCCTTCCCCCGTCCCATCCCAATTCCTTATCCTGCCCCCTTCCAAGTGCTATATATAGTCGTAATGGCTTGTCACATTCCCTGATATTTCCCTTCCCCTCTGGTTAATCCTGGTAAATATTGATAGTTTACTTTAGTCCTCAGAAATGAATAGGATGAAAGCATACTTGCCAGTTGCTCGAAGGCTGAAAAGGCTTAAACATATCACCAAACTAAAGAACAAGAATTTTGCTACGAAATAGCACCTTAGAGTGTGGAAAATAAACTTTCTGCGTCAATAGTGTGGAAAATAACATCTCTGCATCAATACAATAAGGTTTATAACATATCTGCGTCTATACAGTGGGTTAAATATCATCACTACATCAGTGCAGATTGAAATATAACATCCCTTCGAAAATACAGTTTGGAAAATAATATGAACCATGGCATTGCAGTGATGAGGTAAAAACGCTCAAAATTCGACTGCTGCATTGTTAATAAAAACAAGTTAAAATTTCCGTAAAAAAAAGATGATTAAATTTGAGACCAATTAGTAATTCGATGCATTTTTTAATGCAAAAATGCGTTTATGAAACAGAAATGATGAAAGAGAAATTCCTGCACTGGTAACTATTCCTTCTAATTAGAGCAACAACAAATAAGTTGAATCTCGGCTGCATTCGCAGGTTGGGTAGTGAATGTCTATCGTTAGACTCCTCCACCATGTGAAAATTAAAAGGAAAAATAATTTATAGAAATATAACTGAACATCTATATCTATATTCGAGAAATGTATGTCAGTTTTGGCTCCTATTCCGAACCCTGGGGACTGATTTCAAGCCTGAAATGGGGGTTTAGTTTTCTAGAGAGTTTTTCAAGAGGATTTTAAGTTGATAATACTACCCCAATTTTCACACAACATAGCCAGAACGTTTTTAAATTGTTGTTACAAAATTGTATCAGAGTAACAATTGCAAAACTATTGTTCTTGTTACACTGTGTGTCTTTTGGGATTGTATGTCTTAAGAGAGGGTAGGAAATGAAAGGGAGGTGACGAAGTGAAGAGGGGGAAGGGCAGATGTAAGAAGGATAGATGGGGGAATAGATGAATGGAAGAGTGGTGGGAGAGATCTGGAGGAAAAAGGTGGTAAAGATAATGAGGGAATGAGAGGAGGGCGAAGGGGAAATGGAGTAGGGGAGCCTTGGAGTAGGCGAGGGAGAATAAAAGGTGTTAAAGGGGGATGGAGGAAGAGGAGAGGGGGGAGGAAGAAGAAATGGTAGGGGGGGGGGAATGAGGGAGGAGATGTCTCATAACCTTCTCCCTTCTCCCTGTTAACCCCAAGTGTCTGACCTCAAACTTTGGACAGACAACCATACAAACAAACACAAAAAATAAACAGAAAAACAGACATTCTTTGTCTTATATATATAGAGCTAACGGAAGGGAACTATCAGGGGAAGGCGCCAAGCCATCACGACCATACAGCACATGGAAGGATTCAGGATAAGGATTTGGGATGGGACGGGAGGAAGGAACGGTAACGGATATAAAAAAATAAAGGATATATATTAATCATGTTAGTCGTCGTTTCACATATATAAAGCGCATATATTCCGCGTGTGGTTCGTCATTACAGCCAAAAACATTTAAAATTATTTATTTTACAATATTTTCACTATTATTTACTTTTGCCTCAAAATGCTTCCTGTAGTAGTTAAGAAGCAGCTTCATAATCGTTCGAAAATTGTACAGCTACATAAACGTAATCCAAAATTAGGATGAAAAATAAAAAAACTAAATCCCAACATCACTTGCAAAGGAAATTGTTATATAATTACAGGAGACCTGATTACTGGAGGCTGTTCATCTGGAAAGTGTAATTCAGAGTCTCGTTTGGGTCTTGGGACGAGGAACAAACTCTCCCTCAGGGGCTGAGGAATTCATTAGTTTTGCTGCCACTTGATTAACTCCGTATCGTCTATTGAGCGCAGCACTCTTGATTAATCTTTTTGTGGCACGATAATAAGTACTTCTTGTTGTGAGCTTGATATAGTGAAACACATTATCATTACCAGCATAATATCATTAAAGACACGGTCCTTGTTAGGGGATAGTCTTAGATTATGTTCTCTCTCATTATATATATATATATATATATATATATATATATATATATATATATATATATATATATATATATATATATGTCGTACCTAGTAGCCAGAACGCACTTGTCAGCCTACTATGCAAGGCCCGATTTGCCTAATAGGCCAAGTTTTCATGAATTAATTGTTTTTCGACTACCTAACCTACCTAACCTAACCTAACCTAACTTTTTCGGCTACCTAACTTAACCTAACCTATAAAGATAGGTTAGGTTAGGTTAGGTAGGGTTGGTTAGGTTCGGTCATATATCTATGTTAATTTTAACTCCAATTAAAAAAATTTGACCTCATACATAATGAAATGGGTAGCTTTATCTTTTCATAAGAATAAAATTAGAGAAAATATATTAATTCAGGAAAACTTGGCTTATTAGGCAAATCAGGGATTGCATAGTAGGCCAAAAAGTGAGTTCTGGCTACTAGGTACGACATATATATATATATATATATATATATATATATATATATATATATATATATATATATATATATATATATATATATATATATATATATATATCAGCAGATGGTGTATACAACAGCCCGATTGTTAATTTGCTTCGTTTTCTGCTTTCCTGACAGTGTTCATTTATTGGTATTCATCAGTGCAGCGATCTATATGCCTGGTATTTGCGGGTCCTTCCTCAAGGTAAACGTGATAAATGTAGTCCTCCCTCGTGACGCAGTGAGGTGGACTCCAATGATGAATTAATTAATGGCAACAACAAAAAATATGACACGGAAAATATTCATTAGGGGAATTTTTCCTGAGCAAAAAGAAAATACTTTTCAATCTGAAACATGTGAAACTCTATTTTCTTCTTCTGAAAAGACCATTCAGTTAAGCTGTCCGAGAGGAAACGTATGATTGTAACTTTCTAGTTTACTAATTGGAAATCGAAGACAGGCAATTAATCTCTCCTCTGTCTGTCTGACACACATGTTTGCTACAAAGAATGTGAAGAACACTCCTTTATATTCTTAGACTTTAACCACTGAGGCATCCTTCTCTTTGAACACTGGTTTAAGACCAGGTTCAAGATAAGTTTTAGCTATTTCTCATGTAAATAAGAGACAGATAATGATGAATTTTCACAAGTGAAAACATCTTTGCTGCGAGTCTTATACTCGCATCGTTGTTACTCGTTGCTTCATGATGGAACTGTAAGTAGAGGAAATATTTTTGAATATTTTTTATATATAGTTAGTTGTAATAATAATTGTGATTTTTTGTAATTAAATTCTAAACCGTATACAGTATTCCGTCTTTTTGAACAAAGAGTGTATTGTTAATAATGTAAGAAAAGCCGCTAAAACACAACAAAGTTTCTATTTTCCAAATCAGTTTCGTGATGAAGTAGACAATATGTACCAGAAATAATAGCTAATGGTGAGGGCGCCGGAGTTTACACGATTCCTTGCAACGATTGCAACAAGGTTTACAAGAATCAGGCAGGCAAATAAATTCGTGTTTATTAAACATAAAAGGCCAGTCAGATATCGCCATCAGAGCTCATTATACAGTAACTTTAGTGAATGATCAAGGAATTCAATAGGAAGATAGAAGTATAATTTATCTTTAAAACTACGGTTGCAAACTAAAAAAGGTAGTCTAATATTAAATAACATTATATATCAGGAGAGTAATTTCCAGATTTGGTGAACGATTAACTGACAAGATTACTGTCTGACAGTTCTGGTACACGGAGTTCCTTCACAGGAGTGACGGGTATAGACCAAGGTGTCCCTTCATTTTAGTGACAGCTATAGAACAAGGTGTTCCTCCACTGGAGAGACAGCAGAGGGGAGACAAACCACTCACCAGCTTAACATCCTATTACTTAACCTGCGTATAATACCCGGAGAACACGCTTCACAGCTGCCTGCTTCCCATCTATAACGCATGATGAAAGTACCAGCAATACGCCGTTACTTCCAGCATGATACTGCGTGGTGGGTTTACCCAGCACTGGTTTGGTTCGTTGGTCGCAGTGCAAAGGAACATGCTTGAGGGATCTTTCTGTCTCATGCACGACAAATCACGATTGTAAGGGTCTCTGTTATTGGGCATAACCTGTAGCAGGCTAAAAGGTACGGAATTACACACTGCTGGATGAAGATGACATCGGATTTCCGGTAATAATTGACCCTTTCAAAGCTTCGATCTCAACTCTGCAACAGGAACAGGGCACGACTTTCAACATACGTAGCTGGCGTTCGGCATGGTTTGATAAATAAATGTATACATAAATATATACGGCAAATAACTAGCAAAATAGAGAACACACCTGGCGATGATTATATAAGAATTAAAACAAAAAAATTATACTTCTCATTCTTACCCTATAATAAGATGACGAATTTTGTTGACGTCATGGGTTTTCCCCCGAGATTTCGGCCGTTTATAAAAGGACACAAGTAAGAGAGAGAGAGAGAGAGAGAGAGAGAGAGAGAGAGAAAGAGAGAGAGAGAGAGAGAGAGAGAGAGAGAGAGAGAGAGAGAGAGACAGAAGGACAATAATAGACAAACTGTCAGAGGACCACAAGACGTCTGTCTTTCTGTTCAAAGTTATAGGCTATTCGCTGGATGGATAGATAAATACAGATAAATGGATGGAAAGATAGATGGGCAGTCCCGAACAACGCGGGTACCCCACCCCTAGTGTGTGTATATATATAAAAATTATAATGCGCGCGGTGTGTGTGTGTGTGTGTGTGCGTGCGTTGTGTGTGTGTGTGTTGTGTGTGTGTGTGTGTGTGTGCGTGCGTGTGTGTGTGTGTGTGTGTGTGCGTGTGTGTGTGTGTTGTGTGTGTGTGTGTGTGTGTGTGGTGTGTGTGTGTGTGTGTGTGTGTGTAACTAAAAATATAATATAATACTTGAATGGGTATCTGGCGTGCCTGGGTCTGTCTTCTCCCGTCACCTCTCTCTTCCTTCAAACTCTCTCAACTCTCTTATCCTTACACCCTCTCTTCCTACTTTCTTCCCTTCACTTTTTCACCTCATTCCTCTCTTCTCCTATCTCCCCTCTCTCCCCCTTCTCTTACCATCGCCTATCCTTCTCACCCTCTCACCCCATGTTATTCTCTCTCTCGTCGTCGTGGGCTAGTATCACCCACGCGTCGTCTTGGGAAGCTGGGTGATACTAGCCCCATGCATCTGACCTACTCTGGACAGACAGGCAGACAAACACAGATTTTTCATTATAGGTTATTTAGGGATAACAAATAAGGAAAGAAATATATGAAAATATGCTAAATATGGCAGATATGTGTCATTAAATATGAGAAACGATTTAATCATTGATTCTTGCACGGATTTGTTCTATATTTCTTATATTTATCTTCACTTGAGAAGCGAAAAATTAACCCTCCAAAGTTCATTTTATAGTTTTTATAACCTAACGCTACAAAATACGTTTCATTGAGGCTGTCAACATTTTAAAATGCAGGGTTTAAGTGGATGCAAGTTAACTGGAGCAATTCAACATATAACCAAGAAGGATAAGATGTTGCACAGGCCTGAAAGTCTTCTGCAGTTACCGTCATTGTGTTCATTTGACAGCGGAAGCAGTGTTTATTTGACATTCCACCTGTGTTTTGAGGATGCTAGAATACAGATGAGTGTGAGCTGATGTTAATAGTTCTCGAGATTGTTTAATATGTAGTAATTTGCTAATGTTTAATATTCTATTGTCATTGTATCCACCGATTATTTCGGTGTTGTTCATGCAGTCTATGGTCATGATCTGGTGCTTTAAGCTATGTCAGCCGTGGCGAGGCCTAGAGAGCCAGGCAGTATAAATTCGTGTGGCGTGCTGGTCATGCCGTCATTCACCAACAGCCAACACGCAGATCAACAAACATCGCCAAGCCACTAGCAGAGCAGCATCCATTCCCAGCCAACCAGAACAGGAAAACCCACCGTTATGAATGTTCTGGTGAGTGTCGCATATTCCCAGCTTTGTTTAACGTTTATTGTGCACCTATATCCCATCCTGCACTGAGCAATTGCACATCAACGCTCCTGAAAACGGTTAATATATAATAACCTTCTGTAATATATTACGTAGCAATCAAATACTGTTTTGAAACTGATCTAAGTCAGTCATAAACAATAAAGAAACAGTCTGAAGGATTTTTAATGCTAAATGTCTTCGTTAGAATCAAAGCAAATATTTATGCACAAAATTACGTTAGACAGNTAGACTCGTGTGGATTTTCATCTTCATGATTTTAATTTTCATGATTTATTAATCGTATTGTTAAAGGAGCTTACATTGACCACAGTGTTGCAAGGAGCGCGATAGTATCTGAGTTCATATTATTCGCATTGTTGAAGGGAATTGATTTTAAACAATTGTATTAAGGAGAATTAATATTTGGCCATATTGTTGCAGGTTGTTCAATATTGATGAAGGTATATTTTTCAGAATACTGACGAGAATTCTTTTTATCACAATGTTAAGAAAGTTCATATTGCTCACAAAATTGAAGATGGTTCATATTGATTATAATATTGCTTTGTGTTCATCTTGATTACAGTGTGACGTTCAATAAGTAATTGCTCTTCATAAAATGTCTAACCCAAGCCACAAGAAGACTTAATAATTTCTGACCATTTATTGACCAGGGTGGAATGTGTGAGGCATAAATATATGATTATGCAAGGTGTTCCAGGACTCTGGATCTTTACACTAAATATTTCAACGTTTGGAGGTGTTGTGCCTCGCAATGGAAACGATTTATCGATAAATGATTTATAGACGAGGATACACAAGAAAATAATATTTTTAGACGCGATATATATTGACTCTTGGTATGTATGATATATGAATAGTTGAAACATGGGATGGTGCGCTTCGGTATTAATTTATATTATATATATATATATATATATATATATATATATATATATATATATATATATATATATATATGTAATATATGTGTGTGTGTGTGTGTGTACTCACCTATTTGTGCTTGCGGGGGTTGAGCTTTGGCTCTTTGGTCCCGCCTCTCAACTGTCAATCAACTGGTGTACAGATTCCTGAGCCTACTGGGCTCTATCATATCTACACTTGAAACTGTGTATGGAGTCAGCCTCCATACATGTGTGTGTGTGTGTGTGTGTGTGTGTGTGTGTGTGTGTGTGTGTGTGTGTGTGTGTGTGTGTGTGTGTGTGTGTGTGTGTGTGTGTTTGTTTCGGTAGCAGTCTTTCCTGTAGACATATATTACTGAATGTGAGAGAAAAAGAAATATCAATTATTCTAGCGGAAATCTATTCTGTGTTCCGCACATTCATCTTCACTTGAGAAGGTACTTGAAAAAATAACTCTCCAAAGTTCATTCTGATACCATAGGACCCAGAAGTTATAGAAATTGCTTCACAAGATATGATGGACTAACTCACCTATGGTTTAACCATGATTTTAAGGAAACTACGCAATTTAGCACGAGGACATGGAGAACACCGGAGACTTCTAGGAAAACACAGTCTTTTCAGCCTTCTTTTCCTGGCATATTTTAGTAACCCTGTCCCAGAGGCCAATGAAGATTGTCAGGCCTAACTATTGTTTTCTAAATCCATATTGCCCTTTGTTACAAGTTGGTCCACTCCAGATGCTTCATCACTCTCAACCCGATTACTTTCTCAAACACCTGACACGGTAAACTTGTCAATGACACTGATGTGTACTTTAGTGCCTCCAGTATGTTGCCTTTTATGTATACCTGGACAACATTTGCCTTTTTCTAAATTATTATTTTAAATTTTAGAGAACGGATGGCAAAATACTTTTGCAGCCACTTTCAGCAGCCATTGTGAGATAAAATGCTTTTTCACTTGTTGAAAACCGAGTACAATGTCATCTATTGTTTCTTCCAGCCTTTCAACTCTCAGCCTTGGTCTCCACGTTTGTTATATTGTAAAGGCCTTCTGAAATCTTTTGTTTAATTCCTCACATTCCTCCCTATCATTTTTGTGAGATTTTCCCGTTTCCTCGTAAGCCTGCGTGCATATTCACTCACTGTTTTCTCTCGTTATGTAGCTATAGACAGCTCTTGGTGATCCTTAGTGTTTGTTGCAATGTTATTTTTAAGTTACTTCTCAGCTTCTCTACTTTACTTGGGTGAATTAATTTCTGGTTTTCTTTAGTGCCTCTCCATTGTCTTATGATCCTCGTTCTCTGTGTTTTTGGGGATTTTTTGGTCGTATGTTCAGCTTCCATTTCTTGCACACTGAACAAGGGATTTTCTTTACTTTTATCGACCATCTCCTTCTCGAGTAATATGAACGGCACCGTAGCACCAATACATTTCCGAGCTATGAATTATATTGTCTCATTTATGATCTTCTCTTCCACTTGTCTCTCCCACCGGACTTCTCACAGAAATTCCCTCATGTTGTTGCAGTCCCTACGTCTATAACCTCTCATCTTTCTCAATACGTTTCTCTGTCTAACCATCTCCTTCAGCTTCACAGTGCATTCAAGCATAGTAATGCAGTGAGCACAAGCTCCTAGCTCTCATACTCTATCATTTTAACATCATCCTCATTTTGGGAAAACACCAAGGTCTAGTTTTGCTAGTGGGACCTCTCCTCTTTCTCTTATTGGTTCTGTAATAATAATAAGCTGTTTTAAGCAGTGTTTTCCCCCCATGTGTGCCAACTTTGGTAAGTCTCATTAACCCAGAGGGTCCTCATTTAATCAACGTATTAACATGAAGTTAAAAGTACCTAGTATTAAAATGGTAGTTTTGTTCCCCTTACCACTGTGACTGCTATCCATTACCTTTAGGCAATTTTCGTTGTATCTCGTATTGTTCTTTTTGCCTTCTATTGTTTGGCGATGAATTGAAAATCACCAATTCCACCATTTTTGTGTCTCCCACTGTTGTTTTTCCTAGTATGTACTCTCGCTGCTCAGATTCCTATAACTTTAGTTACCATTACTTCTTCAAAGTGTTTGTGGCAACAGAGCTACACAACCTCCCTCTATGTTCACCCTATCTTTCCTAACTACATAATATTCTCGTGGGAAAATTACAATTTTTATAACACTTGCAAGTTTCGTGTCCATTATCGTGATAATGTGTGGATGTTCTTTAGTCATTCTTTCCTGTAACCACTTTACTGCATCTGTAATTCCATCTGCATATATGTACACAACGCTATGTTATTCAACAAAAGTAGGTTGATTTTGTTTTTCCCGAGTGGTGGTAGTAGTTCATGCTGGTGCATTTTTATGTCTGAAAGTGGACTTGCGTATGGAGATCTATTTACTCTTTCCTGTTCGTTTGAAGGAAGGATGTTGTTGTTGTTAAAGATTCGCTACCTGGAACAAGAAGTTCCAAGTAGCACGGGCACGGGCTATGGTGAGCCCGTAGTGAAGGAAGGAGTAATTTTCGTTTGCCTCATTAAGCTGATCTGCCCTACTATTTGTTTTCACTGTTGCTTTATTAAGTTAGGCACCTACAATATTTCGCTCTACTGTCAGATTTACGTGTTTTTTGTGTAGTGTGGGTGCGCCATTTTCTAGTTTCCTTGCATTCTCATTTGTTTTTCTTCCCCGACTTTCTTTGCTGCCTTTTCTCATTAGACCTGTCTAATAAATGCTGCATGGTACCTTCAGTCTTCCTTAAACATATCTATTCTATGCTCTTAAAAAATGGTCGATTTCACTAATTCTGAAACCAATCTAGCCTCTAGGAAGTTATCTATTTCCATTGTTCACTCTCATGCCTGAATTTGGTGCAGATTATCAGTTATTTCATCTTGCTCATTCTCTCACCTTATTTGTTCTGGTAATTTGCAGGTTACCACAGATATTTCCCCTCCAACTTCTGCTTTATACATTTCACGACTTGGAGATTTTGCAGCCTGTAATACTGTTGACTTATCCTCTTTTCCCTCTGAACTTTGTGCTACTTCAGCAAAAGTTTTATCTGGTCTTGCTCCCCAAATCGCTCTTAATTCTCGCTGTGTTAATTTTCTCCTCTGTTATCCAACTCACTACCATTGTTGCCCATCTTCTTTGACCACTTTTATTCTGTTGTTTAACCCATTCAGAATTACCTTTCATTTAGGATTATTTCCTTCAGGTCTTGTAAATCTTTCCAGGTGGAAATGCGGAGTTCGTCACTCATGGTAAGTTTTACCCTTCAGGTCTTCAATGAGAATTTTTTTCCACTCTCTCTCTAATTTCCTGAAACTACCTTCCCAGACAAGATAACACTTCTTACAGTGTATTATTCCTCTTTCTCCCCCCCCTTTGTTGTGGCTTTTCCTTCACATCTTCTTTCATGTTTTTGCATTGCCTCTCATTACTTTAGTTATAATTTTTAAGTTAAACTATAATAATGCCATATGTTTGCCCTTTCACTGATACGGTTCTCTAATGAAATTATTATTTTTTCCAAAAGAGTACAGTTTATTTTTTGTAATGTTCCCTTAACATGAGGAGGAATTTCT